>KZ308620.1:479228-562220 GCA_000376725.2 Ladona fulva
CTTCCTCTACAATTCTTGCCTTCCACCATTCCTTCAATTATGGTCTTCACCAATCCCTCATGCCGCAGTAGATGTCCATTCCACTTATCCCTCCTTCTTTTCAGGGTGTTCCACAGAGGCCACACTTCATCTACTTTTCTCAGAACCTCCTGATTTGTTAGTCGTTCTGTCCAACTGATCTTTAACACTCTTCTGTAACACCACATCTCGAAAGCCTCCAGCCGTTTCTTTTCTGATATTCCTATATTCCATATTTCACTACCATACAACAGTACACTCCAAACATAGGTCTTAACTAACTTTTTTCTCAATGCTAAATTAATGGATTTAAAAGTGAATAGGCCCTTTTTATTGTTAAAATCAATCTTTGCTTCAATCAATCTGACTCCTTTCTCTATTTATATCTCTTCGTGAGTTCCAACCTTTATTATACCATTTTCATTCCTGTAGTAATGTAGGCTCTAGGTAGGAAGAAATTAAACTTAATTGAACCTTAAGTTTGTTTATTGCAGCGTTATTGAATGACTCTTTGATAAAACTATTGAGTTTCACATTACATTTATTCTCACTTACTTAACTAGCTTACAAGAAAACATAATTGAATGTAAGGAAAACTTGTTTCTGTAATTTGGAAATATCCTGAACGATTTATTAAATCCCCAGACGAAAGCTGACAAAGATAAAATGTAGTTGATAAGAAATACCGCTGTGATAGATTGATATTAGGTACATTACGATATGTTATTCATTTAAGATACGTACACCAACGTTGTACGCTTACTAGCCTGAAAAACCTATTTTATACTGGTCACGTAGCAATACAAAGTTACTCCTGATTCTGTGTCGTTCTTTCATCACTTATTCATTGCTGGATGTCTCTGCGACGTTTTGTCGAATTTCATCTTCTAACCATTCTCAGAAATGAGCAAAAGAGCTCAAACAGTGTCGAACGAATTACGATACAGGCGTGTGATAAAAAGTAGCGGAAAATGATTTTTTTCATAGAGTGTACCTGCCTTTCTGGATCAAGTCCCAGGATATACACTCACAAAAGAAACTGCCTTTTTTTAATTAAACAGGTTCTTAAAGATTTTGAAATAAAATCAGATATCTGCTAATTATACGAGAAACTTATGAAAAACTGAATTTAATCGGGATTCAGATTACTCTGGGTTTAGCTTGATCTCAGAAATTGTAAAATATTATTCCTAGTGTATTTATTTTTATGTATTTAATCACTGCTAGCAACGGGCCAGGTGTAAGTCATTATTGAAGGGAGAATAAAAAAATAATAGAATGTTACCAAACGACCTTAATTTAACCTACATCATGTATAGGTTATATTTATCAAAAGGGGAAGATAATATTTGGAAAAAATGGATTTCGAACTTTCAAACTAATTCTAACGTCTTCTACAAGCTTAGAAGCTGCAAAGAATTCAATGCTCGAAAAATATTGTGATTGTGTAGTTGAAAGATATCCCGCCCCGAAGAGGATTCACAATATTATCCTGGAGCTTTTGGTAAAATGTGGAAAAAGATTCTTGAAACTGTTGTAGTTAGTTGAGTAAGTAGTTGAGATCTTTAACGTGGATGGATCCGTTGTGTGAGAGCCAATTCTCCAATCTCTGAGTTTCTCTTCGAAATTGGCGAATGATCTCTGAGGGAATATTAGCTATCAACACTCGATTCAACCATGAAACCCGCTTGATTATATTATCTGAATATATAATCACAAAATAACGCTATGATAATATAAATTTAACGCGTAAAATGTAAGTGCAATGTATGTTAGGTGTACCTGGAGAGTATACTGCTGACGGACGTACTGACGAAGGGTTAGTTGTAAAAAGATATCTGGAAACCTTAATCTCGTCCCAATAAAGTCGCAGAATTACTGTATATAAAGTATGTACATAATTACTTATTGTCATAATTACTTTTCCCTCACATTTTGTTGTTCTGAACTTGAGACGGGTCTTAAAGAAGTCACGTGTCCAATATACATTTTTATTTAATGAGTGGTAATTATTATTCCTATTAATTAATAACTTAGAAAATTTCTATAATGGAGCAGGTTTCCAGAATGGCAGATTTTTGAGAATTACGAAGAAGTACGTTGATATGTCTTTCAAGCGTTCCACAAACGTTATTAGCGAACAATACCAAATTTCAGGATATCCTTCAGGGTTCGTTACTCTTACCAGTAGTTTATCGTCCAAGGATATTATTTTATGTTATGCTATAGGAAAGTTGAAATGATAACTGCTTTATTATGATATGAATGATAAAAAACTTATTATTATTATTTCTCCGAGTTAATTAATATCCGCTAATCAGCCCAGAAGAAATCTTACGGAATCGCCGCTGGTCTCCATCAAGTTTTGCCCTCCCGGCCATTACATGTTTGCCGTTGGGGATAAAGACAAAGAAGGACATTTCTTTCAGTTCCTTTCAACCGCTGCTTCAACTTCACTCAGCCCTATGTCTATGTAAGTACCCTGCAAGCCGCCTTTCGGCGTGCTGCAGGGGTGCATACACCATGACTCTATTTCCTCAATCAATTACTTTCGAATATAATCTATAGAAGAAGCCTTAACTAAGTGGAACTCCATCACTGGGAAAAAAATAAAATTCACTATGTAAAATTCCGCAGGAGTACATTTATTAACACTGTTCGATACCGGTCGTTCTAATAAATGTACTCCTGTGGAATTTTACATAATGAATTTTTTTCCCAATTACTTTCGCGTATCGTCCGCGGAAAAAATGAGTCGATTCGTTCTAGTATCTATTTCTCTGATTTTTCTAACAGTATCAGAACGGCCTATGTAACATGGAGGACGCATAATGTCGCCTACATGATCTCCGCACTTAATTAGTAAATTTATCCTTTCTTTAAATCTTTTTCCGTACGTGCCACACCAAACATCGCGGAATACTATACCATACATTTACTTCATTTCAAATCCGAATTCACAAAAAATAAATCACCTAATTTAGAAAGGCAATAAGATATTGTGTAAATAAATAATAGGGTGTAATAAAATTACGAATGAAATAAATATTTGATGAAAAAAACAGTGTCTAATTTCAATGCCCTTATATCGTATCATCATCCATCTTCAGGCTGGTTAGCACCTTCTATCGAGGTAAATAACTGTTGTGTCGCTACTTCATTCAGTCCTAAATTACTGAGGATGTCGCATGTAATTTGTGCAATATAAATGACTACCCTTTCAGCTCTCGTAACCATGGTTCCCTTCAAGATGCGCGCCTGGGCGGACCTGCAATGATTTTAAGTTCCGCACAACTAATTTATCGCCCACTGTTAGTTAAAAACTTTGAAAGCCTTTATCTTTAGTTTTCACGAAAGCAGTAACGATTTTGTATATTATGTGTTGTATTGTGCATAACAAATTCCTTTTCGTCCTTTAAATGTAAAAATATAAAAAATCGCAACTTAAAGCTCCTTGGTAATAATTTTCTTACCGCCCAATGATGCAAAAATTAGAGGAAACTATGCCGTAACTTATATATAATAATCACTTCCTAAATTGAAACGTTCCATATTAATATTTCCGCATTTATTTTATGCAATCGACTTCTGGTTTCGACGCATGAACGACATCAGTTCTAATAATTTTCAAACAGGAATCCTCCTATCAAAAGTTATAAGGAGGGAAAGAGAAAGAAGCATAGAACAGTTAATTTTAATGACTTAGTTACAAAAGTGGAGGCAACTGGAGGTAGACTAATGAGAGCAGCGGGTAATGGCTCGTAAACAACTGATCGTTAGCGAGAATGTACCTACATTGTAAATGGTGGAGTAATTTCATTGTCTGGAGAGCGTCTAATTGAACATCCTCCATTATCTTTTTGAATGAGGAGAAGATAAAATCTACAATCTGTTGCATTTAATGTAGTCTTAGCAACGGAAAATACAGTTAAACATTTTACTACACCCTAATGTCACATTATATAACTATTGAATTATTTGTGCGATACATTTACTAACTGGTTCTTTATCCCCAAATCCATTCGGTGTCTCTTCATCGGTTGTCTCATCACGATTGGTGAATTGCGGTTTAAAAGAACTTCAGAAAGCATCATCACTAAGATTCTGTCCGACGCGCATTTCACCACCTATGATAGCTTCCTCAATATGAGCCCACACATTTAGAAACGGGAAAAAACAACTATGTATCGAAACCTAATAATCAATCAAAAATTCTTATGAAAGTCAGTATCGGAATCCATTAAGACAATTCTATTTTCATAANAACAAGCGTTACTCTGTTCAGATTATCCAAGTTTATGCACCAACAGCAGCAAGCAGCGAAGAGGAAATTGAAAATTTCTACCAGACTCTCGGCAAGGAACATGACAAGGAAGATCACTATTATAAAATCGTCCTGGGCGATTTTAACGCTCGTGTAGGTCAGCAGGAAGCAGATGATGCTGCCACAGGAAAACAGGACTAGGACAGAGAGGTCTCAATGGAGTAAAGGACTTGGGAAGGACTTTTTGTCGATAATTTAAAACTTATTTGCCGTTATAATAATGGTCTCAATTCCTTGGAAAACTTACATATTTATAAAAATAGAAACGTCCTTGTGAATTCCGATACTAACTTTAATATGAATTTACATTGCTTATTAGATTTCGATGCGTAATTGTTTTTTCTCGCTTCTGAATGTGTTGCCTCATATTGAGGAAGCTATCATTGGTGGCTTTAATAAGAATGTTTACAGATTTTTAGATTTCAATGCGTTTGTTTTTTCCTGCTTCTGAACTTGTTGGTTGGGACAATCCTGAGGTCTCATTGGTGCTCATAGGACAGAATCTTAGTGTCGATGCCTTCTGGAGGTCTTTTAAACTGCAACTAACTCAAGCATCAGTGGCGACTTGATTAATTGACGAAGCAACTTTGACGGCATGAAAAACTATCAGAAACCGCACAGACCGTCCGACAGCAAGAGAAGCTGCGACTGGAGTCGCCTCACAAGGTAAGCACACACAGCATTTCGATAGGAATAATCCGTCGAATTCATCGGAAATCTCTTAACCCTTTATAAAGCGACTCGTTCTTTTTCAGTTGGGCGCTATTTGACTGTAAACCTATTGAAAAGGTAAGATCTCGAGCAGGATAGGGAAAAATCCACCGCAGCCTTTAGAAAACTGATTAATCCTACTGCTTTCGGCATCGTTGGTTCTCCAAAAAAGAGAGCACGGCAACGTCCCTCCCGATTAACAATAAAAAAACAGCTTACACGGACCAAGTAACTTTTGTTCTCAGCCTTCTGAGAAGCCATCAAGCGTTATTACGGGTTTGCGCGGCGGCATGACGGGGTTCGATCCTCGCTCAAAATATTTCCTTCTTGTGCTTTCGAAACAAGCCTTTGCTCACACCGTGCTGGTCCCATTCTTCTCAGTATTTCTCTCTTTTGATTTCCACGAGAGGCCATCCGGAGCCCTTAACCGTGGCGCGCACGCCACTCGACCCGGCGTGTGTGTGTGCGCTGCAAAACATACGTCCGCCGCTGCGTAGAGTAGAAAAGGCCCTCGGCTATTCACGCTCGCCGAGCACCCCTTCTCTATTTGACCCCTTCTATGGACTGCCTAACTGAGAGAGCCCTTTTTTACATATATCCTGTGTTACTACGGCCAACGAGATGTTTTTTGTATTCCACCCTCTCGACATTCCTATTTCCGCAACCCTTTTCGATCCTTCCCATCGCTTTCTCTCCAATAATTGTTCCTTCTGATTCTTCCGTTTATTACGACCTACGCAAGCCGAGAATGCACTCCGTAATTAACCATCGTTAGCCTCCGATTCTAAGCTGCGCCCGACTTATGCGCGCGAATTATCCCCGCACTTTTCATCGTTGTTATAACTATCGCGCGTGGGATTTCGCCGAGGCGCTCGAGTTTTCGGTAACGAGTGTTTAGAGTAATGTTGCCCCGATATACCACTTTACCTGGTATGTTTATGGTTCACGTTGCCAAAATGAGGAAATGAAATCATTAGAATTACGAGTAACTACCGAAAAATCTGGGTTGTGGACTCCATGTGACGAATTCGGGACATTGAAACCAATTAAGTGCACGTAAACAGTGGCGGATTTAAGCTATCAGAGGCCATAGGAGCAAGGATCAGATTGAGTCCCCAACTAGGAATTATCAGAGTAAAATTTCGATTTATTCATAAATTGCAGGAATATACATCCCATAGAAACCCCATAAATAAACAAGTTTTGAATTAGAATGTATAGAATTTCAATAAATTGCAAAGAATGATGGATGGACTCTACAATTCTATATATCCTATAAATATATTATATAGACTTTCTCAAGAAATATAAAATTCTTTCTTGAATTGTCAGAGGCGAATTATCTTAAAGCGAAATTTCACTGAGAATTTATTAGCACAGTCTCATTGTGGCCCCCATACAGATGAGACCCTCAACTAGCGCCTATTGCGCATAGTTATAAATCCCCCCTACATGTAATACTACTGAATCACTTAAGCACAATTTAATTGCGATACAATTAATACTGCTTTTTATGACCTTAACCTACAATAAATGGAACCTTGGCACGTGATTAATCGAGAAGGAAATTCTTTATTTCAGAAAGTCTTTAATTCCGAATATTACAGCTACCGCAGATTATACTGATATGAAAATATGTTTTAAGGCAGGTTCATAAAGCACACCTCCACATCACATAAGCTTCCGATATTTGAAATAATGCTGGGAGCCAAAGTACCCGGATATTCGAAAATATGAAGAAATCACCAAATAACCGGGTTCCCATTTACCGATTTCGGCTAGACTGGACAACGGAACATTTCTACAATGTATTAAACTCTAAATAAGGGCTCATTTCTCAAGTCTATCTCTTCGTAACAATAAAATTAGAAAACACGGCAAATTACGACACACAGTAATTTTAATATTTTCGGTCCACACGCCTGACCTTTCGTTCTTCTCAATTTCCGTTTGGGTTAACACAAATTCGACGATATTCTAGCTCAAGCTTATCATGTTCCTTATAAAAAAACTCAAGTGGTACTATATTCATATTACTTTGAATTAACAGTTTGTGGAATGAAATGCTGGCCGTTAACCTGCTAAAACTCTTTTGAGAATTGTTTCTACTATTCAGAATTCATAGAAAAATTTCCCAATAAATTAATATGTCCAAATTACCAAAAGAAACGAAAAATGTTAACATTTTCAAAGAAAAGCTGGACAGCTTATAAAATTCAAATTGTTTACATAAAATATCCTAATNACTTGTTGGTGTAAATGTACTAATATTAAGCATTAAAAAGGGACGTGCACGAACTCTTACAAGTAAATTTGCCGTTTTAAAAGGCATTAAATAAATGTTAGCTTACCAACCGTAGTTCCCTCCTACATCGCCTGCGTTGAAACAGGCGTGTTGGCAGACAGTTCCTATTGGCTGGAGCCAGCGACGTCATTATTTCGTATTAAACTTGTGACCATACGTACAAAATAGATATTACCCCTCCGCTTAACGACTTATTATGATTAAGTGTAACTATTACTCCTACCGTATGGATAATAATAGTTACACTTAATCTAAACTCACCGTAGCCTCACCGCCAGTCCAATTGACTTATTATGAATAACTAATTGGCCTCCTTACTTTGTAACTCTCCATCACCTTCCCCCCTCTCTGGTTTGTTCTTAAGCTGTTGTAACGAAGCCTGTGCCTGATGGTGTAAATTTGCACCGAAACCATGGTCGCATAAATAAATTATGTGGAAAGTAAATCTTTGATTTCTTCTTCGTTTCTTATTTTTCAGATCTTTTATTAATTATGTATAATATTATGAACCGAAAATTTCAATTTGATTTTATCTGTGTCACTTGAAAAGATGCGTAATGTCTTTGGGAGGTTTTTTTTAGGAGTTTCTTCCTTTTAGGAGTTAGGAGTTTAATGTCTTTGGGCGAATGCCGGAATAATTTTGTTATAAATTTTCTCACGCCCCCTCTACCGTAGTCACCTGGTCCAGCGACATAACTGTAACGATTTTTAAAAATAAATTAAATGAGAAAAGTGTTTGTTATAAGTTCTTGACGGAATACGAATTTGTTCTTTCAACATTCCTCAATAAGCCGCTTATAAGTCTACGAACTTATCCCACGCTGTAGTATTCCTGATCACATAGTTTTCGCGTATCCTGTGAACATGAAGTTAGCGACATTTGTATGAATTTGAAGATACGAATAAATTATGTCTTCTGTTTTCTTCACGTTTACTTGAACTTGTGGAAATTACAAAATTGTGTACTCTCTTCAGTTGCATGGCTTTCCGCGAAGTCACGTCTTATCATACTGATTTAAATATGTATTCTACTTCTTCCTCCTTAGTTCATAACTGTTTCGTTTCACACTCATCCCACGTCCAGATTGTCTTTCCATCTCTAACCCTTCCATCATTTCTTCGGCCCCCTCTTTTTCCCTTTGGAACTTCGACCTTTGTACCCTGAGGCGTAGCCAATGTGGTGGTTTTGGGGGTTCACCCCCACACCATGAGAACAGAGCCAACAACGAAAGCATGCGACAGGATGGCCTCTCGCAATTATGCCACACAAACACCGCTGGATATTCGCAGGGTATACATGTAAAAATAAATCAGTTTCTATTTTCGTTAGATTTTGGGCAGAAGTATTCCAGCCACTGGCAATACAGTGTTTACTAGATGGCTCTAAACCCTCCATGGACATATATTGGCTACGGCCCTGCTCATACTTCTAACCATGCTCTAGATGCGACATTCTGAGCTACTGATTTTTTTGTGAGCTCAGATCGGAATTTTCTAAAGGAGGAAACTGTAAACTTTAGTTAAGTTAAGAAAATTATGACAATGTGTCGCTAAAGTTTATCAAAAGCGCACTACCATGAGAAACTGCGACTTATTCAATGAAATCATTGAGAAGTCTCGTCTGGAAGCAATGAAAATACGGATCTGCATCCGAAGAACTTGGTGGTCGGCAATAAAAAGCGTTGCAGTCGAAGGTGAGAGAGAATTTGGTTGAGAAACGAAAACAGGAAACATGCTGAAAAAGATTTTATAATTTTGTCTGTGAAACAAAATAAAGTCGTAGGAGATGTAGTTGAAGGAATAATTCTTGGAAGATATGGAGGTAAAAGCCAACAAGTTCCTGTATGATAGACAAAGTATTAGGGGTAGAATTACCGAAATTTGATTTTAATATATGAGGAAAACAACAAAATTCTCCCATAAAAAGGGACAAAAGTTCGGGAAAAAAAGAGAAATACTGTAAAATGAAATAGTATATACAAGTGCGCGTACATCTTTTGTCTTCATTATAAATTTACATTATAAATTAAAAGATAGCGGCGATTTCTGCATCAAAAGCGGAAAAACTGAGTGGATATGCAGGTAAGGGTGTTATTTATCTAAATTGACCAAATTCATGTCTAAAGGTTTGAATGTTGTGATGTTGTTTTCACTTTCACATTTTTCTAAGACAGAAATATTCTAACAATTCCATGAAAGCAATCTCTATGTTTTAAATGCATTTGGATCCAGGAAAGCGAAGCAATATTGCGTAATATTATATATGTATCAAAAATATTTATAATTATAATACAGCCAATACTAGTCGATTGATATTACTACAATATTTTATTTCGGGGTTAAAACTTCGCAAGTAGAGGAAGGGTATGACATCAAGTGATAAAGAGAAAAATTGAATGCGATAAATTGGAAGACAAACGAAAGTAAGAAACTTTACATGATATATATCCAGACGATAAAGCTATTGTGCGCGATTCCGAAAGGGGTTTACAAATACTAGTAAATGCACTAAATGATAAGGCAAGGGAATATGGAATGAAAATAGACGTAAAAATAAAAAATAAGTAAAACTAAGGTAATGAGATTTACTAGCCACTTTTCAAGGAAAAGAAGGCTAAGTTAACGGTCAGGGTGGATGGGGAAAAACTAGAACAGGAGGACAAATTCTCATACTTGGGTGGCGTTCTATCTTGGGATGGGAGGTGTGGAGATGAGGTTCGAAAAAGAGTAGCATTGGCCAAGGAAGCTTTTATGAAGCGAAGGGAATTAATGACAAAGGGTCTCGATAAAGGAATCAGGAAAAGATTGGTAAAATCCTTGATATGGAGTGTTTTGCTATATGGGTGTGAAACGTGGACCTTACGAAAAGAGGACATCAAAAGATTGGAGGCATTTGAGATGTGGGTGTGGCGTAGAATGGAGAAGGTGAGCTGGGTGGATAGAAAAACAAACATAGAGGTGCTAGAAATGGTTGGGGAGGAAAGGGTTTTAATTGAAGTAATTAAGCGCCGACAAAAGAAATGGGTGGGTCAGATATTGAGAGGAGAGGGATTGCTGAAGAATGTAATAGAGGGTAGAATGCAAGGGAAAAGACAGAGGGGAAGGCAAAGGCAAAAAATGTTAGATGACATAAAGGGTGGGGTAAGTTACCAGGTAGCGAAGGAAAGGGCTATGAATAGGGAATATTAGGGCACATGGACCTACCGGGGTCACTTATGTATGTGACCTGATGTAAAACCAGGATGTTCTACTTGCTTTGCCTCTGTTTTATTTTGAGCAACAAGTGCTGCTTTGGTATGGTTTCTTGAGGACCCAAGTTCGACCCTCGGTCATGTACTTTAGTGGGAGCATCTCCCAAATTACCACGCTTTTCTTTCGTTCTTATACCTTCTTCTTCTCGTCCCACTCCTTCTTAGCATTTATACCAGCCAAATTTAATTACCTCTATCAAAGATTAGGGTTTTATCAGGTTCTCCAGAGATTGAAATTGTTAATTTCCCTGCAACTGGTCCTCTTCATTTCTTCTGCAACACATAACCAGCAGTAAAATCATTAAACTATAACTCTCCAATCCGTTTCCTTAACGTTGAAGGTTGTTTATTCTTAGTTGAACTTACGCTTATTCATTGCAATAGATTCCATCACAATTTTCCATAATTGGCTCCTTATGTTTCATTAAATAAATGCTGCATTTATTTCTGTAAAGGTCATTCTCGTACAATGGTCATCGAACATTTTATTCTAATATCTTAGTTTTAAGTTCGCTAATTTTACTGCGGTCCTGTTACCTTGTCCTGTTCGACGGAATATTTTTCGTTTGGCTTTTGGTATAGGATAGAGAAGAATGTATCATTTATTTTCATTTACTTTTGTATCAGTCTTGTTCATGATTTCTCCTTTTTCAATGTTACGAAAAGTGTTACTCGTAGAGTCATTGTGCTTCACTAACTTCACTTGTGGTCTTCTTCCGCTTAAAGCATTCTATCTCAGAGAGGAATTTAATGGCAAACTACCTCACTCCTCATTTTGCCTAGTCTCCTCAGCCCCCTCTCCGAAGCTTTTCCGAGCTAATGGTGGAGGGGATGAGGTTCAAATCAGCCTTCAGGCTGAAGACTGTACAGTTACCCAATTTTACAGCCCCTCACGGCACTTATAGAACTGTACCTATTCATTTTTTACTTCGATTACTTCAATATATTGACCGTTATATTATATAAAAACATTTCCACTCATAACATCACATGACTGACACCCAATACGTGTCTACCGTAGACTTTGAAGTTTTTGCAACGAAATTACGAATCGGCAGGTTGATTTATACGATACAGAGACGTAAAATTCATTTCCAAAGCGAAAGATTACATCAGTTCAAAGTCAAGTGTATTATTAATCCGGCCCACGAAGAGTATTCCATATAAAATATAAGAGCCTCGGTTCCTGTGCTTTTAGGACGACAACAAAACTTCTTTCGGTGACTTTTTCATCGGATGTTTTGGTTCTAAACAGTGGCATCCTCTCCCGAATGGGCCCCAGCGGAGGCTAAACACAAAACGAAGGGAAAAACCGGTCAGAAGCGCGGCTCTGCGTTGCGGGTGCCCACTCGTAGATGGTTCCACAATGGCCATTGTGCCTTTGATGAAGGCACGGCCAATTAAAGCCCCAGCGGTCCATACGCAGCTTTTGTCTCTTTTCCGCGCACTCTGTGCATGCATCTCCTTGTCTTTATTTGTTTATTCACCTTGGTGATCCGTCTTTAGCGACCACTCATTTCAATCGACCGATTCCACTGTGAACATCAACTCAGGAGTCGTGCCTTTGTCAAGAGAGATATAATTGCACATCCGCACCATTAAAACATTTCCCCGCATCCCCGATTTCCGTTTTTCGTGAGTTATGTTGAGGGCACGGCTTTAGATTCCGGTCACGGCATAATTATTTTATTTCCGATCATCTTCCAGAGGTATACCTAAAGAAGATTTTTGAGAGGGGGTCTTCTTTCTATCTTAATGTAAGTACCCTGCAGGAGGACTTTCAGCGTGTAGCAGAGGGTGTGTGCACCATGACTCTACTTCCCTACTAAATTCCGTTCGCGTATGGTTCGCGGAAAAAATTAATTCTTAAAATGATTAGTTTTATCATCTATTTCGCTGTTCTTCCAGTTGCAGAACTGCCAATGTAACATGGTGGACGCAATATATCGGCTACATTATATTTGAACGTGCTTTCTCTGAATTCATTTAGTAAATTAATCCTTTGTTTAACTCTTCTAATTTCTAAAGATTCCCATCCTGCGCCCTGAAGCATCATGCAACGCTCACTGATGTATCGCGGCAATTCTTCACTAAATGTATCGGCACTTATCGAGAGTTCCATATATGTAGTACACGCATACTCAAGGTGAGGCCTAACTAACGCGAAATATCATCGGTAGCGAATATTATCTTCGCTCCGACCGACTATTCTCTTAAAGAAGTGTAGGTACCCCCATGTTAAGTTATTCGTGAGGGTTACTCCAAGATATTTCCTTTCCACAAAAAGCCGGATATGAAATCATCAGGCAGCACTTGTAGGTCACGTTGCGTTCTCATTTGTTGAAATATAAGCTTTCAAATGGTTTAAGATGGATATCGTTCGAAGGAAAACTAATTTAACTATGATTTGGAATTTTTTCAATTTTGCGTCCATTCTTTGTCGCAAACATCTGGAATTAATTATAGATTTGAATAAGAAATTAAGAATTTGAATTAGAGATTGAACCAAGGCAGCATTGAACGCTCTAAAAGGCCGTTTGTAGTATAATATTCTATGGTTAAGAAAATTAAAAATAACTCTGTGATTTCCACACTTGAAGTTGTATTTCATGACCTAGTGATGGCGATGTAGCTGAAACCGTCCGTGAAATATAATTTGAAATATGGAAATTACAAAGTTCTTTTTTATTTTCTTATAATGTCGTTACACGATATCCAGGCTGATACGACAGAATTTCTCTGGTTTACGTTATCTATGGCCAAAGATCCTGTTTGAGATTTCCTTTTGTGAAGAATTGCACCAATGGATCGATGTAATGAATCGAGATATTTCTAGAAATTGAATCTCTGGTGGAAAATAAATTAAAATGTTAGCTAAATATCTACATTAAATTTATGTAAAACACACTCTCGAAAGCTGCAGTAAACTCTATCACTTTGCCCATCAGATAGATCGAGAGAAATCGTGAGAAAGATGCTGAGAATATCCAATTAACTAATTAATTTTTTACGTTAAGTGTACATGGCAGTGAAGAATAAGTGAAGGGGTTTTTTGCTCCTGCACTTACTGCCGTAAGTCATAAGGGAGCTACGAGAGTCAATCTATATATATAAAGCAGAAATTCTGTTGGTTTGTGTGTTTTTTTGTCTGCGATTGGAGTCCACACCGTTTGTCCGATTTGCGTCAAACTTTGCGTACGTGTTCTCCGAGAGCCGGAAAGAAGTACTATCAACTTTTCATTCGCAAAATTTGCTGGGTTTGAACCAAGATTGTTCAGATAGATTTCCATAAGAAATATATGTTAAGTTCGATTTTATCGGTTACAGACTACTTCTTTTGCAAAATAAAAGTAGAAGGAATAGTCTTATAAAATTAAGATAAGTACCAAAAGAAGGAAAATTGAATAAAGATTCTTACTATTGTCGTAGAATATTGCTTTCATTTCGAAATTGCGAGAATTTAGATAAAATATACGAATATTTTGTGAAATTTTAAGGTTGTAAACAGCCCGTCCTCCTGACGACCAATGCGATTGTTGATTCCGAGTTCATGCATTTTCCTATAAGATTGCATATGTATTTAGGCCTATTTAGAAGCAATTGACGATATGAAGAGAAGGAAATCATTCAGAGATTTTAACTATTACAGTCACGAACAATTTGTAATGATGAATCGCAGGAGCAAAAAACACACGTAGCATCGTATTAATGGAGATGAATGAGTAACTTTTTGTCTATCAATTTGGGCTATTGACACATTTTAAGATTAAATTTCTCAGAAGCAGAAGTTGAAAACTTTGCAAACTTGCACATTAATTTGACACAAGTTTCATAAGAAGGAACTGCCATAACGATTTACATTTTTATCCTTGAATGTAGATTTCGGCTTCGAACTTAGATTAGAAATTTTTGTTTTGCGATATGTTATTTTCTCTTACGTACACATAGGTATACTATATTTAATCCGACTTTTATTCTCCCCGTTGAGAATCAACGGGCACTTCAGCTAGTAGATATATATAGGACATACCTCAGAATATTAATTCTATTCCCTTGCATACTTTAAGAATGAATTTTAGAACAGTAAATAAATACATAACACACAAGGAAAAGGGTTTAGGTGACTTGGAACGATAAGGCGTGCGAGAATTTCAATGAGAAACGGACATGAAAAAAGTCTGACGGAACCGGGACTCGGGATAAATAACGTCTTTATTTTGGCAAATTTGATACTAATAAGTCTACTCTTCTATTTAACCCATCATCAATGTAAATTAATCTAATTCATAAACAATGATGAAAAGTAATATATTAATTGGAATAGAATAAATTATTTGTGGGTTAAGACACCTAAGTGATTTCCACACTTGAAGTTGTATTTCATGACCTAGTGATGGCGATGTAGCTGAAACCGTTCGTGAAATATAATTTGAAATATGGAAATTACAAAGTTCTTTTTTATTTTCTTATAATGTCGTTACACGATATCCGGGCTGATACGACAGAATTTCTCTGGTTTACGTTATCTATGGCCAAAGATCCTGTTTGAGATTTCCTTTTGTGAAGAATTGCACCAATGGACCGATGTAATGAATCGAGATATTTCTAGAAATTGANACACTTTTATAGTCACTATGATTCACTAAGAGTTCACTATCAATAGTTCAAATTAATAAAATATGAAACGAATACATACACAAAAATTATAAATGAAAATCACACTATGACAGTTTACATTTACATTATTTGGTATGAAATTACCGAATCTATTAAGGAATCTTCCCCGAAATTATTCTAGGCAAATCCCACACATGGCAGAACCAAAATGAGCCAAATTTACGTTGCTTATAGTTTGTGAACGGTTCATCCAATCCTCAATCTGCAAACGGTTCTGTACATTAGAAAACCACCAAATTTTCTGAATGAAGAGAAAATATTTCAAATGCATATTCACCAGATTTCTAGAAAAAAACCCCCTCGTATAACAACTATACAAAAAACCAGTTATTTGAAAATAAACAATTTACTTAAAAAAGATCGAGATTAGCATCATTTTATAGATAAAATGGGGAACCTATTGTGATGATACTACATAGAATGCGGAATGACGCAGAAAAAAGGTCGCCGAAAGAAGAAATATTTCGCTAGAATTGGTGACAAAATCGCTCAATTAGCAACTATGTATCTACGAAATAGGTGATGTTGCAAAGTATAACTTGCCCGAGTTATAAACTCTTCGCTTTTCCGAACGAAAAAAATCTCATTTTTATCCTACGCGTTTCAGTATGTAAATACGTCTATGAAAAATAGTATTATTCATAGACGATAGGTGAACGTTGTTTCCACGAAAGGATAGTCAAAGGATATACTGAGGGAAATATATGGAAAGGAACAAGATGGCAAAATTATAGAAAGAATCACAGAGGAATTAGAATGCGTCTGGTAGAATAGTTGAATTACTATTTTACAAGTGCGAAACAGTGAAAATCTTACTTCGATTTAAACCAAAAAATCAGTCACTAAAATATATACAAAAAATATCTTTCTTTTGTATAAAATGAAACAGCGACGATTTACTACTTTACTAATTCTAAGTTTGAATTAATTGGCATAGGCTACTGCTTCATCTTTAATTAGTCTCTTTCTCTTTCCTTTCCAAAGTAATTTTTCTTTCTCCTACTCCTTAGCCGTGAAGATAAATTTAATAGTGTAGTAGGAAGGATTTATTTTCTAAGGGGTGAAAATTCTACACCAACAGAGAAAAAAATTAACATTTACGAGTTCTAAACAGATGAATAGATGTCATAAAACATTTATGACCCCCAATGCTAATGGAAAAGTAATGTAATACACGGGAGATATGACCATTAAATTCCTCGAATAAAAAGTATTTTGTTTTTCATTCCGAGTTCCTTACATAAGATACGCCACACACTAAAGTTGAAATGTTTAACCTGATATGAGTGCATTCCTCTAAACTTTTTCTGATATACTCTTATTTGGAGTTTTTCCTAGAACGACCATTACTGCATACGTGTTTAATTATTTATTAAATAATCGCTATATTTTCCAGTTTACAAACATCTATTCTTCATCTTGCAATTTGCGAAAAAAACCCTTATGCTCAAACTTCTTTCACCGAGAGTCAAAAATGCGAGAGTGAAACTCCTTGCTTTGATGGCGCTTTTTCGTGAACAAGTCGAAAAATTGAAGAGAAAATGAGTGAAAACGCTTTGACGGAGTGAACGAAAAAAAAGTAGAAAATCAAAATGTGGAATCGATTGATGGCCCATTCGACTGATCTCCCGCATTTGACTGTTCCCTTTCCAAGCGACTCCTTCGTGACCCGCTCCGAAACCCATTTGATCGCCTTTTGTTTCATTTTCCAGCCGCTCCAGCCGTATTTGGGCGCTGCAATCGTCGCATGGATCCAAAGGGAAGGATAACGGTTTTGATTCTCCGAATGTTTTCTCTTTTTTGGGCAACCTGTGAATGGTCCTGGCGTTGGAAGCGAGGAAATGAAAATACCGACTTATTCCGCGGAAGCAACAATATGTAAATAAGTGTGAAATATTTCAATTCGTCGCGGATTTCAAAGGATATAATAGAAGCAATAAGGAGGGATAAACGGGTGTAAAATGAGAACAATAAAAGCAATAAAACAGCAAAAGCGCAATAGAAAGGTATGAAACAAAAATGGAACCCACCAATATGGCGACGGGAGGCATATTAAGACATCCTAAGCATAGTTGCCAATTTAGCGATTTTGTCGCTAAATCTAGCGAAATATTCCTTTTTACAGAGACATTTCATCTGTGTTAGCGACATTCCGTATTTTATGGAGTATGTTCTATCCTCTACCCTCTCTTAAAATAACACGTTTTACTGATTTTAATATAAAAATTTCATTATATTTGCAGTCGATGAAAGTCATAATAATACCACAAATTTAATTTTTGTAGATCCTGAAATGATACTCCACTTAAAGAAGAGAATTTAAGTGATTTAATTTTAAACTACTATTTTAGCGAAATGTTTTTTTTTTGGAGTTACGATATTCTAGCTACTTTTCAGGCTACCTAAATGCTACGGCATTTTCAAATATAAATTGGCATTCGTCATCATAAGCAATGATGCGAAACAAAATGAGTCGCTATATAGATAGGGATGTACTAATTGGAATTTTAAAAAATCTCTCAAAAGCAGCTAAACTCTATACTCGTATGTTCCAATAGAATGCAGAGATTATATTTGAAATAAACTTCCTCGGTAACGATCGTATGACACTTTTTAAAGACAATATATTGGCGACATTCGTGAAAATACAACCAAAACGTACATACATAAATCCCACAACCGCTCGCTTACTATCCTAACTTAATCGCTAACTTTCAACAAAACTATAAATTAAACAGTAGGATTGTGTCGTTAAATATCAAACATTTATAAATAATCTTGGCGAATTAAAACTGAGTAGAGTGCTAAATATAATATTTTCGGTAAATGTTTCAACGTTTTCATATGCGAATTGAAAGTAATTGATGTTATTAAGAATAAGGGAAAGTATTTAACCCAGTGATTCCCACATTGGGCGATACCTTAGTGGCGCTGGTCTCAACCAGGGGGGGGGGGGGGGGCTTGATGAAAAAGAATTCTATCCCATTACCAGTCATCTTTCTTTATCAATAGAGATTTACTGTATTTATAGCAACAATACAACATCAGAAAATTGCCTGATAGTAATTTGGTGGATATTTTATTATTGCAGTGTTTTCTTTTTATTATTCTCCAGCTTTGGCCGTGCAGATGTTAATTTTCAAAGATGACGGTTGGGGGGCAGTAGCGTGAAAAAGTTTGGGAAACACTGGTCTAACCCCTATTTGTATATGCCTTTGAAACATGATTAATTCTATGACAAATTTGACAAATACTTCGTCCGCTTGATTAGAAAGGGTCGAAAATGAATAATCTCGGAGTGCAAAATTGTTTTAATGCACGCGGGGGATATTCCTCGGATTAATCCTGAGTCGACCGTTTCATAATTATGCAAGCGACTCCCGTTGGAATCACAACGTTTCTCCTTTGGACGCAGTTGCATCGCAGCAAACAATGGCAAGAGCTGCAAAATTGGCTCTTGGGAGCCCCGCTAAAAAGGGACGTAACCGCGGAGGTGGAATTTTACTAAAATGAAATTCCCATGCAGCGCTCGTAAAAGGCATCGATGGCGTATCTATTCCTCTCTCTATCCGGAAAAAATGAAGAGCGCGAGGGTGCAGTGGAGAGAATAAAGGGGGAGGGTGTGGAAATGGGATTCGAAAAGGGTTTGAGACCCATTAGCGGCAGTAGCTCTGCACCTCCTCTTCTTCGCCGCGTTGCAGACACGAGAGAGATAAACTAGCGTGATTCCGCTCTTGCTATGTTTCACGTTTTCTTTCTGAGCCGAACTCCGTATGAATCAAGTGCGTGATGATGTAATCAGAAGTTGGAAACGTGCTCTTAATCCAGAGGTGAATTTTGTACCAAATCTAAGCGCTCTGCTAAACGCATAGGCTCGTTATAAATTATACTTGAAATTAGAAACAGTTTTGAACAAGTCTAAATGACCAGTCATTCAGATAAACGTATAAGAAGAATAGGGATTGAAAGTAGTTAAGTTGAATGAAATTACGAAACTCCGAAAGCCATCAACACTGTGATCCATGCCAAGGTGCATTTTGCCATCGATAAAGGCACCATCAGGAGGAAAGACAATACATTACAGTAATATTGATTTCAAATTGTATTAATCTTCCCATGAGAATGCCTTCTCGGATGGAGAAATACACATTGGGCAGGATCACATTGCTGATGGTTTTTGGAGTTTTGTAATATAAATTATATAAACATATATTACGGCTATCGTGATGATACACGTAAAAATTTATTGATTTGCGGAATTGTTGTGTCACTTACTATGTGATATATTCGTGAATGATGTGCATTATATTGATATGTAATGTTTACATTAATTATAATAATATAGTGTACTTATAGACGCGCATCAGTACAAAATCGTCTAATTAATAACCTAAAGAGTTTCTAGATAACGTCTCTTGCAGTTCGCTTTTCCGTTTCAAATCTTCCTCATCAGGCACATCTCTTTCTAAATCGTTCTGATTACACTTAATTCTCCTGTACTTTCTCATCCCACACATTTTTACAGGGCTGAGAAGTCGTAGTGGTGATCAAATTTGATTGGAATTGGAAATATATCATCGACCTTTACTATTTTAGAAAACTGGCAGGAATACATCTAACGGAAATCTAAACTGACCAAAATCTAACGGAAACACAAACTGATTTATTCTAACATCTATACCGCGCGAATCTCCAGTGGTGTTTGTATGGCATAATTGCGAGATGCCGTCCTCTCGCATTCTTCCGTTTATCGTTAGCTCTGCTGTCAGAGATGGTGGGGGGTTTAAACCTCCAAAAGCACCCTCTTTGCTACTCTGCCACTGAAGACACTCAAAATTTGCAAACATTTCTTAAGATATCAATTCGCTTGCTTATATTTCCTTTAAAAAATATTACGCAAAATAACATGAACGCCCAATTTTACTTCTTAGATTGACATTCCTCATAATCCTTAAATTTACTTCTTCCATGAATGTGTTACTCGTGAATTAAGCTCGAAAAACATCCAACTCTGTGTTCGTTTTATAGACTGAAGACTGACCATTACAAATCAAACATACAAACATCTCCAAGAACCTTGGAGATGTTTGTACTTTATGGAAAAATTACCACAGTTAACATTTTAAAGCAATCCGAGGAAACATACACGCCCACTAGCGCACAAAATACAAATATTTTTTGAGAATAACGTCGGCAAATCCGCCAAAGTTCCAATTTACATGGCTCGAATTCCATGAAATCAGCTGTCCACCTCCCACAAGAATGTTCGTAACTTCCTCTACATCGAATCCCGTTCGTAAAAATTTTGATTTCTCCGGCTGAGCAGTCATTAATTCATCACCGCTAGGGATGGAGGGACAAGCGTTTTCGAGGAGACATCGGCGGAAGATGGAGTTTTTAACCCTTTGATGTTCTAATGGGAGGAAAGGGTTAAAGCGGCCCCGCGGCGAATGTCAGCGGTCGCGTGGACAAAACAGGGGAAAGAGTTCATTAGCAGCTGAGGGGGGACACGCGCAAGGCAATGTGCCCACCAAGATGCTGTCGTTGGATTGTTAAACCTTCAGTTTCTATACACCGTTTCCCTTCAAAAGAACATAACAGGATGTCTTAAAGCGACATCGTTCCGATGGAGTCTAAAACCAGCGTCCTGAGATCATTATTATTCTTTGTGTTATTCAACAGCCTCCATATCTTCCATAGGCACCGTTACCCCCAAACATTGGATCCGCAGATGATTTCCGCTACGACCGAATTCGGTATACCTTATATGCTCGTTCCGTTTTTTACGTACATCGTGTGTAAGTCGACCCTAGTTTTTTTAGTAAGTATTAAATACTGCAAAGCTACTGCTAGTGAATTAATTTTAATTATAGACTGTGGACTTTAAAAAAATTCTATAGCATATTGCTATATTATAGTATAATTTCAAGTAACAAGAAAGTACAAGTAAAAGAGATACACTAAAGAAGTAAGAGCAAACACTCAGTAATTTCTGCAGAATGTGCATTTATTATATTATCCTTCCATTATATTCTGCAAAAATTACTAAGTGTATTTTCTTACTTCTTTAGTATGGCGAGCTTCTACAAAGCAGAGCTTTGACATTTTAGATTCAAGAGAGATATGATTTAACATTTTTAACAACAATTTTCAGTTGTACGTATAAGTTAGCAATAATTTTGTATAAGTCAAGATATAAGAATTTATGAAAATGCTTTTACAAGATGAAAACATTTTATGAAGATGGCAAGATTCGATCTCTCGATTTTTTGCACTTGTATAATCGGTATATTTCATCCTGTCGAAACTTGAACCATAGTTTACGCTGTCTATTAATTGTAAAAGGGTTATTCACCTACTCATTTTTAACCACAGAAGTATGCATAGGAAATTAAAATTATTTTCAATTAAAATATAGGTAAATATTATGTATTAAAATAATAAAATAATTTTCGAGCAACTATACAGTACGTGTTTCGCAAAAGCATCATGCAAAGATGATTTGCGAAGATTATATTTCAAAACGGGTAGAGCTTTCTGGATGACCTTCATACTTACCTAGTGTATAGGTCGACCCACGATTTTTTATCGAAATTTTGTATTTAAAGGTTGACCTATACACAAGTACATATATGCGGTGCTTATCGTTCAATCGCAATAAATTATGATCCAAACGGATAAAATGATATTTCATTCGACTGCCGTATCTTCTCAATATTCTTCATCGACTGATTATTAATCGCATGCCGTAAAATGGAATGGTATATGTGAACTATTTAACATTTGACAAAGAAAGGGATTTAGGTATAAGTTTGAGCAGTTTGCCAAGAAAAACCCAAAGAATATACAGAAATGAATAAGCCATACGTCGCTGGGACTCGAACCCAGGTCTACTACCCAGCGTGTGCTCTAAACCAATTAAGCAACAAGCTCTTACTCTTTGGGTTTCTCCTAATACACAACGTTTCTTTCAAAGCTATGTCTAAATCCCTTCCCAGCTATTATCCTGATTGGATCCTGGTTACCATTGCTGGTTGCCTCTATGCAAACGGTGACGGTGGTGGTGTGTGGAGCCACCAGTCGCTCTTCCTGCAAAGCTTCTCTTAAAATGGAGTGAGATTGCTGTACCTAACAACTCGATCCATGAATCGTTACAGATTTTCGTTCGGTTGGACGATGAAATATGATAGGTCAACGTAATTTGGTGATTCAGGTGTTATCAAAGTTTGGAGAGAATGGTAAAGTAAGAAGATGAGAAACCCTTGGCGGGATAGGTACAAGTTCAAATTTGCAAGAAAATAGAAGAGATGAATGATGAAGAGATACCCCCTGTAAAGGTGTGTAAACCCCCGTAAAGGTAAACTTTTAAATTGAAATATTCATAAAAAAAGTCCAGATTTGACCTAAAAATTAGTACGCAACAACCATAGTTAGAATTGCAATGAATACAGAATATACCAACTCACAGAATATACTAACTCACTCAGTGTTTAACAGGTAGTCGGAATGAAATAATTATCCTAGAATGAGACATCAAATCTAGTCAACTCTCTGAAGATAGCAAAAAAAATATCAATACACAGTACATCTAGCCTTTGGCGGAGGTATTGCTGCATTTTAAACATCAAAGATGTGAGTTAAAAATGTGAATTATATCTCTCTTAGCACTTATAATTTGAGCGAAAACGCACAAATAAAGCCTAAAAGAACATTTAAAGGTGATTCACTTGAATTCGGTCTAAATAAGAGTCAGGATTTGTCTATTGGGGGTTCCAGGCCATGGAGTACACGAATAATTGCCTGCATTCTAGGGTCAGGAAAAGTTTACCCGAAATACAATAAAAATGGAAAATGATTTATATTTATATATAGCCTGCGAATCGGAAGTCACGTGTTTCACAGTAAACGTATAATTATGTATAGTATTGTTTTCGTTTTTCAATGATGAGCTCTCTGTTAGACGATTCAGTTACTCTTCGTCCGCTTTTGGAATACTTATTGACATTAAGACGCGAGACGTTTTTTACAGATACTCCCTTGCAAGACTGAAAAATGGTAGTCAATAAGGGCAAAGCAAAAGAAGATTGCTTTACTCTATTGCTCGATATTTCCAAACGACATGTTTATCTCGTGACGAGGCTATTTCCGTCTGCTGTTAAACCGCTATAGCATTCGCCATTTATGCCCCTCCGGCTATAACACGGGGGGGATATGATGAATTAAAATGAATATAATTGAGGGTGAAAATTTAAAAATTCAACCTATTAGCTGGTATCACTTATTTTAAATGCAATAGCATTGGGACTTACGCAGCAATGGATTTTAACTTAAGGGAACTTAATCGAATTGCCTTACAGCGATATGGCGGAAGGGTTTTGTCTTGGAGATCTTAATTTCGTTTTTTATCATGTTCCAGATTTGGTCATTCATACTTAAACTTCGAATATCCCGGTTAAAGTATTTGGGACCACTCAGCAATATTGGTTATTATAGCAGTCGCTTTTCTTTTGGTATTCGCTAAAGTCAAGCGTATCGATATTTAATATTAAATCTAAACGTATTTTCTTAGAATATGAACGGCTGCTTTCGCTGGTGTGTCTTTGGAAGGAAGACTGTGGTTTGCTATTGAATTTCACTTTTCTAAGATTCCATGATAATAATATCGGAATTCAACTTTTTTCGGTTTTGTAGTATGGAGTTTTGGCTGAAAAATTGGAGAAACACAGTTTTACAATTAGAGGTTTAAAAACACTCCGTAAGCCGTATTTCGGCTGGCGAATCTCGCGTTTAGAGACTTAACGGGAAGATGCGGATTACCAATTTCTGGATATCACCTTATGTGGATTTCGGAAACAAAGCTTCTATTCTCAAGGGTGTTACAACGTATCTTATTGTGAGAACCTTGAGAATGAAGTCATTGTTTCCAAAATGCGCATAGGGCGATTTCCAGTAATTGGTAGCATCAGTGTTTCAATTTTCTTTTCTTACAACTGTAGGGCAAGTTGGGAAAGATTAAGCAAATATTAAGCAATAAAATATTGAAAAAATTGCTATAATCATGTCGAATGGATTACCAAATACCATCGAACAAATGAGTGTTAATTGTGTGAGATACACCAAAGTTAAGGAAGAAATTGATTGGAAGATTTCCAGAAACCTGAGTCTGTTTCGTTTATTTCCTGAGATACTTAGTAGAACTTTTCCATGCCAAAAATAATCTTTCAATGTGAAAAAAATATTATTATTAATAGGTCGTGTTTGCTAATTTATGAAATACTACAAGTTTTGTTCTCCGCTATGTGTTTAACTAAGAGGAAATCGTCTCTGAAAAAAGGGAAAATTCTTTTTCTGAAGTATCCTGTGCGAATGCAACCCGAAAAGCGGCCAAAAGTACTGCCTTTAATTAGGAAAAACGAACTCAAGGAATGAATATTTTTAAAAAGAACGGGTATCCACATCGTCAGCCTTGATCAATCAGATTCCTAATGGTAACACCTAATGGTGAAGTTCTTATTTGCCTATTCAACGTAAAAGTACATCTGAATGAGTTGCAAGAGCAGTTCTTCAGAAATAGTTCCTCAAAATGAGATTTTCAGCGAAAAGAGAAGATTACGTTTGGTTGATAATTAAGAATTTCAGAGACTAATGACACGAAACCTGGACATTTACTTCGTCGAAAGCGAAAATCGATGACATAACCGGTATAAATGCTATTTCAAGACATTCTCATATTTAGTGATGCATAAGCATGCCGGAATTGCTTCCAACCAGTAAACGATGATCAGAAAGAATTAATACGCGACAAGTCTGCCGGACATAGAAGCAAAAATCAAACTTATATGTGATTATATTTTGGCTAAAAATCCTGTGATATTTGAAAGCCTGACTCACATCTAGGCTCATATCCCGTTTATCAAAAGTTAAACGGTTTAATTTAAGAAGGAAACGGAAATCGATTGATCAATGAGGTGAACTACTAAAGAAGAATGCTCAAAAGGAAGAAATTCGGGCGTCGAATGCAATTGGGGAGACAAGAACAGGTGATTAAATTCTGACCGTCTGAACACACTAAAATACAAGTTATAGGCTTACTTTTCTTAGTTTAGATGCTATAAATAATTAGTACTAACTTTTCAAGATGTTACAACGAACTTTGAATAAATTTCTTAGGGAAACTAACGTCACGATTTCGAGGCCAAAACGATGCTATTAGTATACGAGATCTGCACATAATTTTAGTTGGGGAATCAATAAATTAACGGGAAAACTTCTATGAACAATTATGTAGTTATGAATGGCCGGAATCGGATAAAATGTTTCTTAAAGGTGCTCATGTGGATTATATGGTCTGAGATGGATGTGAGGCCGGGAGAGGTTCTCTCGGGGAAGAGAAAGCGAGAGACGGGGGATGGAATAATGCGCGCTCCCTTCGCACGCTCTCCGATGGAAATACACGTTTCAGCTCGTTACTTAGATGGGACATTGTATTTGAGTTGAACGCACGAAAACATGGATATGAGGGAAACTATCTCATGGTATGCGAGGAGCTTTATTACGTATGTATCATTTACTATATTACTTCTGAAAACTGTAAACATATGATTTTATAACTTATGCATTTAGTTGAGTTCCTCAAGGAAATATTTCCAGTATATTTCCCCATCGAAGAATGTAACCACGTGCAACAAAAAGCAAAAAAGACATCTTCTAAACGATGCTTCCCTTGCCGATGCTGATGTTATAATTTTTTCAGAGGCTCTTTTACCCATTAAACTTTTTATGTCATCTAACGAATTCTTCCTAGATCGTCCTCTTACGAAACATTTTTCTCTACTTTATCCACAATTAAGATGATTAAAAACTGGTCTAACAAATTTAAAATTCCGTTTCTCCGTTGCCTCCATTAAGATCCTGTCTTCGTTTAAACCTCTTGCTTTGCTCTTCCTTCCACCCAACTTGTTTTGTTATTCGTCTCCAAATCTCGTTTCCATAGCTTCCAGCCGAGCCTTCTCCAACTCTCCCAATGTCCAACAACTTCTTCTACATGATATTATGCTTCAAATAAAGGTTATTACAAAGTATTTTCGTTATTTCATATTCACATGTTTGTTTCTGAAAAAGTCCTTTTTACTTTCATGTGCTTTCTTTGCTATAGCTATCCTTTTTTACTTCCAAGTGACAAAACATTTATAAATCTGGTATTTATAAAGTAAATATAATCCAAGTCCGTGGTGTGCAATGTTATTTAGTATAACCCTTGGAGAAACAGTTTCAGTCTATCTTGTATCAAACTGTGAACGCTCTTGGCTCCGTTACTTTCGAAGTACTTTGGAAAATTTCTAAGAGGAAACAATCCTAAATTTACCTGCATTGCATGAGCAATTTTAAATGCAAAACTTTCTGCTATGATAAGGATTGAATTTATTCATGAATAAATGTCTCTGGTGAAATGTTTTAGGAATATTTTGACTCTACAAGTAGGTGCTCAAACACAATTTCTTCTGATTTACATAATCTACCTATGTTATATTTATAGAAATGAGAATTTTTTGACGAAATTGCAGCTACAAATTCACTATAAAAGGTACTACACCCAAACTTCGGCGTGGAAGAAAAGGAAATGTACTTCTACAATCTGAAAGAGGTATAACCTAAAGAGGATTTCCGAAAAGTGAAAAATTAGCCCATTAATTCTAAAGGAAACTCGATAAAAGGGCAGAGGTTATAAGGAAACGAAGTTTAAGTGGTTTTTATATCAAATTTTAACTTCAAAACCTTTTTTTTGAAGTTAGAGAAAGAATGAAGCGACTCTGCATGATGAGGAGTGAGGTAGTGCCTTACCTTTCCTCACTGAGCCAGGGACAAGCCCAAGTTAGTACATCACAATGGTCCACTTTTCATAGCAACCAATTAGGAGAGACCAAATCGAATGCTTCAGTATCACACCTTCACTAGCTTTCGTGTTATCCACGTATATATAAATCCAAATGATCGATATCGAAGGTAAGAAAATTTATCAATATAGGACATTATTATTCCACGGAATCAATGAAATACTTTATAGCTATAAGTTTTACTTATACTTTAATTTAGATTTGAATGACGTGCTTAATCCTGGATACTAGCTTAAATACAAATTTACACTCTGAAAAGAAAATTTCGGAATTATTAGATTTTTAATTAATTATTGAAAGTACTCCTAGATTGGGGAATTTGAAATACGCAAATATTCTTCCATATTTAAGCATTAAACTTGTAGAAGCGTGGCCTTATATTTATATAGAAAGATTACAGGAAAAAAACAATATCTGATTAAACAGAGAAGTGAATAGCTGGAACGGAAGAATAAGGGAGAGAAATCTCGCTCCGTGAGTTTGACAGGGCTAAAGCCATAGAGTGCAAAAGTCTTCAATTTTATGCAGCGGCTAGGCTCAGGTGCCTCAGAGGTGTTTTTAGTGAAGAGAAAATCTTCGTGAATTAATTTTAATATTGGGAAATACTAAGTACATAATATCATAACAAAATATTTCGAGAAACCTTTCAGGGCACTCTCGATAACATTGAACAAAAAGCACACAACCATGGTCTTGTCAAACGCAACTTATAGTCGCAGATGAGTCAGCCTCTGTATCTCTGTTATACCTCAAACTCTTTCGTAGAAATTCGCCGAGGCACTTGAGAAAGTTGGAATACCTTCCTACCTAGTGACAACATGAACTTTCTTGGAGATTGCTCGATAAAAATTATCCATTGCAAACCGATTATTGAATTGCATTGGTTTTCAGCTGCATGCAAGCAGTAGTTTGCTTATCTGAGCAAGATTTCACCATGTTTAAAAATCATTAACAATACACTACGGTTAAAAAACAAAAAGAAACTCTTTTCTCCTTAATTTTTTTCCGATCCGCTGAATCCGGTCAAAGAACAAAATGGGAGCTCTGGACTTCCGAATATACTTCCAAAGATCGATAAGAACCAACTGTAAGATCACTTATCATTTAGAACCTGAGATTAGGCATCAAATAGAGACAGATATGACACAGATTTAGCCCCGAACTAAGTTTTAAGCTCCTTCTGAATATCTGTATTCACAGTTTGAAGAATTTGAAATTTTTTAAAACAGAGTTAAGGAAAGAGGAGGAAATAGGATTAGGAACTTATATGCCGGCATTGCACGGAGCACCAACAAAGCTTCAGCTACCGACTATGATATAGATTACATCACAATTTAGGAAATGCAAAACGCTTAGGCCGGTTCGAAATCACGGCATACGCCCATAAATAAAGGCAAGGATCTTTGCGGTAAGTACCTGACAGATAATTCATGTTTATCACCACGTCACGCCTAATTCGAATTTCCATTTAAATACGAAATAAAACTGAATCGAATAATAAAATGCACGCTTTTTGGCGAAAAGGTGCGTGCATTCATTACGTCACTTTGAATGAAAAACAAGATTGAAGTCGATCATTCGATGTTCGGACAGTTTTATCTTCATCGATACATCGAATAGGTCTCAAGTTCGACTAGAAACTTGTCATAGATATATCGAATCAGACTCAAGTTCGACTTCAAACCTGTCATAGTCATATATTGAATTGGACTAAAGTTCGACTTCAAACTGGTTATCGATTCTTGCTCACAGTCTCCATAGGCAAACAAAAATGCCTCTGCACGACAGTTGTCGCCGTCGTTTTATTCATAAATTATCTGAGGTATAATTATAGTGTGTCAGTTTTGGGAATCCACAAAAGTTTTAAGTAAACAAAGATTTGTACATTGCTTTCTTCACGAGCCATAATCTTCTTGTGATTTGAGTTCTTTCTGTGCACATACACTTCTTCGAGCGTCCAGGACAAACTTTTGGTAGAAAATTATAAAACACCCACGTTTCTCTCAAGAACAAAGAATCACGTTCGCGCAGTGCTGATTCACTTTCGAAGGAACTTGGAAAGAGTGCAGAGAGCCAGGTAGAAACACTAAGAAAACCGGAACGGTCGACTTTCAACATTGACCCTCGAAGCGAAGGTGTTCCATTTGGTCAGCCCATAGAGACAGCAACTGCAAAGAGAAAGAGGAGGCATTAACTACACTGGTCAACTATGATAGTTGTAGTCAGGTTTTTGTTACCATTGATCGCCATATAACTGCATTTGAATGTATTGAATGCAGAGGCCTAGCCGAGTGGGTGGTTTTGGGGGTTCAACTCCCATGAGAACAGAGCCAACAATAAACGAAAGCATGCGAGAGGACGACCTCTCGCAGTTATGCCACACGAACACCGCTGGAGATTCATAGGGTATACGTGTTAAAACAAACTATTTCCATTTTCACTAAATTTTTAGCGAAAGTTTTCCTGCCCTTGAGTCTTAGGCAATGCAGTGTCTAACTCAACCCCGAGGATAAATCTTGGCTGCGCCTCTGATTCAATGACACACATCAGTTTTAGAATCTTACATCATACTTACGTATTATGCATTCTACGTATGTAATGGCAATAATGTTACAGAGTGTGGGTAGTAAAAACAAAACTCGAACAAAATCAAGCTGCATCTTCAGTTTTCGAGCTAAGGAACGAGCATTAAAAATCCAATTAATATCGAACAAAAATTATGATATGTTTCCATGCGAAAAGGTTTTCTGAGAACACAACCATATCTGCACCCCATAACAGCTTGATAAATGTTGATTTTCGCCAAACTAAATTTTCAAGAGCCTCCGATTTAAAATGCATTACAAGGTGAGGGCTAAGAGAACGTCCAAGGAAAGGAGGCGGTAGGTGGCGCTGGGAGCTCCACCCACAGCCGATCCTGCGCAAATGCACACCCGCCTACTCATCCATGCGAGATCTACATTTTAGGGGGCTCACCGCCACCTTCCGAAGGAACAACATGCAAGGCTTTTACCTGGGACAACATTTTTATACCATAAAACATGAAGTTCATTATGGATTATTTCGACACAGAATAGCGTTACTTGCATAAATACAACTCTCGATTTTCCCTTTTGAGTAATATATGCCCTAATCCATTCATAATACTTCTCAGAATTATCGTGCACCTGCGTACAGATCTTTCGCTCCAGATCAATCCATACTTACTTTCAAAGATCCCATTTTATTATGAAAGATACATACGTTTCCTCATTTAACTATCTCTTCCAACACATTTCTTTGGCTCCCTTTAGAGTCAGTCACACTGTCCTCACGATTTTTGTAATTCTGCCTCTATATATTTCTACATACCAACATAAAACACTCCATTCTTTCAGTCGAAATCCATTCATTATCCATTGACTGATTACTGACTCTGCAGTTCCTGTTACAATTATTTTACATTTACAACAACGCCCTGAAAGCCGCCATTTGGCGTACGGCAGGGCGTGAAGACATCTAACTCCCTAATTTCCTTTCAGATTTGTATACCTTATGCTATCTGGATAAAGAGCGACGATAACTATCCGTTCTCGCCTTAATCTAGCCAAATCTCATTGACATCTTGTGTCGAAAATCGCCTTTGCTGAGAACGGGAATTACAATAGCGAATTCCATCATGTGAATCACCAGTTAAAAATTTCGCGAATAGTTTACGCCTAAACTGGCTTCCTCTATCCTTAATAGACTACTAGCCAAGGATATTAATAGTCCCTGATACACCGCTACCGAAACTTTAATCTCCCTTAACGAAGAACCGCTCTGCATTGCATGCGCTCCAAGACTCCCTTCTCTTGCGAATTCTACACTGCGCAACAGTGCTCAAGCAACGGACGAACGAGCGAGAAATAAGCCACCTCCATGACACTCGACTGACAACTCCTAAGAACGCGATTACATTACGCCTCTGAGTCCTATCAGTCATCCTCACTATATCTTGAATGTGCATTTTAAACGGTGCATTTAAATTTATAATCATGACCTGCGAGTAAAACAGTTATTGTTTTTAAATGTCAATGTCAATGTGTTTTGGATTATACGTGTATATTTAACAGTTTGGCACTCTTTATCATATATTTTGCAAACTCCTCTACCCAATTCATACGTGGCCACTTTTGAGTGACATTTTGTTAAAGTAATGCTCATTGTATGTATGTAATCTTATCTAGTGTATTATTTATGATTTCTGTTTCTTTAATGCATATGATGGAACTTGGAGATATTTTTTGTGTACATGATGTTCATCGAATCCCGTAATTTGTTCAAGATAGATTTTATCAAGGGAGATTTTTGATTCGATAGTGTTTCGGCTGTGATAGAACCCGTAGCTTAGGGATAGAAAACTTGATTACCGAAGTAAACTTTTCGAAAAATTTATCACTACAGTTTATCTTGTCGACAAGATAGCTAATATTGTTATTTCAGTTGACAACGTGCGCGAGAGAAAACTAAGAAGCAGGAAGGATAAGTACTTCTAAGGACGGATAGTTACTTCTGGTCGTTTTTCCCTCGTAGTATTAGAGAAGCTCATAGCAGTTAGGGTGTGATAGGATTATCGGTGTTTTCACACCCCCTGCCACGCGCCACTGGCGACCTGCAGGATTTAAATGTAAATGCTGGTGAAAGACAAACAAATAATTCATGAATTCTTGTGAGTAATATTCTGTTGAGGAAGTAAAGGTATTAAAGATTTTCGATTATAATTAGTAAGCTATTCCCGGAATGACTTAATCTAAAAAGGAGTAATGAAAGGAAGTGAGCTTGCGAAGAAAATATTGTCATAATCGTAAAATCATTGTAATTGAGTTAAGGATAGCAATTTACGGAGGAAAGTGTTGATTATCGAATGAGCTATGGTAAAAATTGCTTCCGAGAGAAAATTAGGTTGATTCTTTGAGAAAATTTTCCTCCCGCGGAATTGCTAATGTGACTGGGAGAGAGAAAATCAGAGGGCAAAGATCAACTCGGTTTCTTTCTCAGCGTCGAGTGGAAAACGCATCTTGGAGAAGACGCACCTCCACTTTCATTCCCATAATATTCCTGCAAGTTTTTTGGGGTTTAAACACTAATGAACACTCCCCAGCAATTTCTTCTTCAAGAACTATCCTTAGGCAAGGGATAGTATGGAGGAGTGCTGATGGGTGGTTTTGGGGGTTCAAACCCCCATGACAACTGAACCCACAGTAAACGAAAGCATTCGACAGCCACTCGCAATTATATCATACAAACTCCGCTGGAGATTCGCAGGGAATATATGTTAAAATATATATTTATATTTTCATTACATTTTGGGAAGACGTATTCCCACTCATGTATTGTAGGTAATGCGGTGTTTACTCTATGACTCTGAATCCCGCTGGACAAATCCTGGCTACGCCCCTGGAGGTGTGGATTTATCAGGGGTTTATTTACCCCTTTAGCATCATCTCGAGCGTCGTTCTTGAACACCTATTTGGTTTAATTCAGCCGGAGAGGATTAATACACACAGAAATTGTACATTAGTGGACATTTACTCCATCCATATTTGCTTCATTAATAACTTATTAGTTGCTTCATAGCTGCATACAGTAACATAATCTATAGTTGAATTTTTTCACGAAAACTACATCTACATATGTACCCTGCAAGCCGCCTTTCGGCGTGTGGCAGGGGGTGCAAGCACCATGACTCTACTTCCCTAATCGATTACTTTTGCGTATCGTTTGCGGAAAAATGAATTCTTTCAGCGAATAGTTCTAGCATCTATATTTCGCAGTATAAGAACGGCTTATGTAGGTAAGCGAATAAGACCGCGGATATGTTTTTTTTTTGGTCGATCATACCCATGTAATCAGTGCTGAGAATCCCACAATCAATTCCTCAGAGTTAATGGTGATTCACCAGCGTATTGATCCCTTTATAGTCGACTAGTGGGCTCCTTAGCTGTCGAAGCACTTTTAACAGTACTACTACTGTAAATTAGTAAGTTTCCTGCATTAATTGAGCATTTATTTAAGGAATGAATCCTGGTACATCCACATCTCATTTGCTCTCTTCATGATTCGTATACGAAGTGTATTATAAGAAAGGATAAAATCGGCTCCATCAAAGCGGGATTACAGTGATCGCTTCCCACACCGCTAAAGAGCGTTCAATTAGTTCTACTTAAAAGATTTCTTTGTAGCTGGAAGATGTGTTCGCAGCGTGAGTTAATTAGGTGGCAAGGGAAGGTGTTTCAATGCCAAGAGAGAGGTTCTGATTTAGAAGCTGGCGAAAGATCCTTGTGCAACTGCAGCTGCTCCTGGGGGAGAGAAGGTTGGCTCCGCGCACCTCAGGGTTATAACCATTGGAAAATATAGACCCCAACAGAGAACGCGATACAACAAACCAAGAAATTAAAAAAATATTTCCCCCTACGATTGAATCCTGGGTGGATAAAAGGAGACTTTGATGTCGGTCTAGCTAGTTAGATTTTATGAAGGAATCGACATCAAAATATCTTTGTTTTATGCAAGGCATTTATTTCATTCTAAATTTTGTATTAATGTGCGTAAAGAACTTTTTTAGGAAACATTTCTCCTATTTTTTTTGGCCAGCAGAGACTCGAACCCGGGTTATGGCGCTAGAACTCTAACTACTCTGCCATGGTGGGTAATAAAGTGCAGAATTTGAATTAAAAACCTTGCTCTCTTGCGGGGCAACCTTAATATCGCCGGCCTCAATAATTCGAAGACGTCTTGAACCTCTTGGTACGCCCTTGACTTCTCGATACAAAGCTTTCGTTTCTTAACAACAAACCCATTCTTAGTACTGTTTTCTCTTTATCTTTCGCTCTTTATATTCCCTCGAACTGTTCATTTTTTTAAGAAGCCACCATCGACTCACCAAGCGGTGCATACAACATTTTTATTGCTCATCTCACCTTAATAATTGTAATTGAAATGAAGATGTCACAACTAAAGTTGCAACGTAAACGTAATTTCAACTCCGAAGCAAAATAAATGTGAATTTTTCTATTTAGTAATGTTAATTTCTTCACGAAATACATCTTATGCCTATGAATAAGGTAATAGTGTCGATGATGTTATTATTTCATACTATATTTCGGCACTACGAACATTGGCACGCAAGCCCTTTATTTTAATAAATACAACAGGTTCGCTATCCCTGGTGTAGAACATAACGCCTGATTTGAACAAGCAGGAAACCCTGAGAATTGTTCTTGAACAACAAAAATTATGTATGACCTTTTAAGAGTAGAAAAGACCTTTCTCAAAGCATAAGGTATCCACTGTCTAGTTGATCTTTCGCTTTGGAGGACCAAATTGAGGGGGAGCAACAGGTATATCCCTTCAATCCATAAATACGTCTTTTAAACCATTATGAAGCACCCTTAGTTGTTCTTTAAGTGTATTCAGTCATTTATTCTGTTCAGCCTGAAGTCTTAGGCTACCTAATACAACGTTAGAATTAATTTCAGAGCTTTTATCTCGCTCTCCTTTATGATACATAGCACAACCTACGCGACAAATAAGAAAGTGCTGAGTTGCAACTAACTTGATTCGAAACCCAATAAATTACTAAGCGAGGAAATCGTGTATAGTGACGCACATATAAAAAATTTGCATTTTATTTCAGATATATGATATCATAAGATAGGCGTTGGGTGAAGAAACTGATGCACTTTTATAACTAATTAGTTCTGGAGATATCTGGTGGAGCTTGTTCATATTTGGTTAAATAAAAGCAAAATCTTCAGAGATGAGGCAGAAAAGAAATCGGTCGAGTGTTTCATATACGTATATTTTCCGTCAACTCAACATCAGTTCGAAACATGGGAATTTTGACAAATAACAACTTAACTTGGAATGAAAGCAAAGACTTAGTATTTTTCCACACTAAAATTTATTCTGCTGCGACCGGTTTCGTAAGATTACTTACATCATCTGGCCAGAAGATGTAAGTAAACTTACGAAACCGGTCGCAGCAGAATACATTTTAGTGTGGAAAAATACTAAGTCTTTGCTTTCATTGCATTATGGTTTTCCACGAAGTCACGCCTAACAATATCGATTTTATTTTAACTTAACTTGGCATGATAAGAACGCGCTGTTTCAAATAAGATTAATGGAATACTCTATACCAGCTCTTATACCATTATGTATTAGGAAACAATTAGTCAATAGATTGATCTTTCCTCACTTCGATTACTGTTCCCTGGTTTTCGGAGAATTGTCTTGAGAATTGATTAACAAGATCCAGTGGGTAGACTCTTGTATCACGTTGTATGACTCTTGTATATTTATCTTCAGCATCTGTAACGATAAACATATCAGCCCATACAGAGAAAGACTTCGATGGCTGGACATTAACACTAAGCGAAAATATTTATTGCCTACTTCATTCAAATCTGGAATTCCCTTCCAGATGAGTTAAAAGCCATTGCTAACCTTCCAAACTTCAAGGTAAAGCTTTATAATACTTAATTATAATATTCAAGTGTTTAACCTGAACCTTATTCACGGTAATATGTATCTTTATATATATGTGATTATGTATTACCAACACTTAACTCTGTTTCATAGAGTTAAGTGAATACTTAACTTTATTTTTGATGATGTAATGTAACGTTTTTTGTTTCCTGTACGCAGTTCTGTGATATAAGAGTAATATTCTGTTTAATTTTTTTTAAATGTCGCTTAACATGTCTTGGAATTGTGCATTCACACCACGATGCCATTTTTGTTATAATATAATAAAGTTATTATTATATAGGCACAAGAATACAATCAGGCATGATGCTTAACCACAATTGGTAATAATAATAACAATGTAAACTGAATGTTCAGAAGCAGGCCAAGTTTGGCAACCCGTTTACAGGGCTAGTAAAAATTGGTCGTACCAAGTGGAATTTGCTGGAACGCGATGCAACAGCAATAAATTACGCTAATAAATATTAAGTTTTTTTCTGCAATTTCTGATTATGAAGAAAACTCATCTTCGGATGAAACTGAAGAATGTGAAGTTGCAACGAAACTCCGATTTCACTCCTAAATGTGTTCAGATGAATTCCACCTGAGGTTTATCATTGATTCCCTTCACAACTGGAACGGTACATACATTTTTATAGGAGGTAAAGCAACACTTTTCATGAATTTGGATATATTTCGACGCATTATCGACCTTCTTAGATTCTTTCACTCCATATCTCCAGATATGGATTACATTAATAATGATAGAATTTATTTTAGTTTAGAAACAAAATCTCAAGAGCCTCGATTCTAGGAACTTTTTGAAAGGCCTTCGTTGGAGTTAAGTGCTCTGAACAAGCTTGGTGTAACACCAAATTAATTCTGGAATAGAGAAATAGTAGTAGCTGGTGATTTGGTGCTACGATGATTGAGTAATTACCCTTGAAAAATTGGTTGCTGGGCAAGGCTGAGATTTTTCATATTTACTTGTTATTGGTGTTGATACATTGCTTGCAATAATTTTGGTAGTATTTAATCTTTGGTTAAACAAAAATTATAAGTTTGCACTTCTGAATCGGAGACGCCAAATAGACGTGGGACTAAAACACCCCAGATCCAAATCACCGCGGACCAAATCACCTAGCGCAAGAAATACTTCCTAGTGTCCGCAAACTTTGATTTAAAATTAGCGAAAAATTATGTACGCGGGGACTACAAACCTGTTTTTGTTTCTTGTCCAGGCTGCAATAGGTAACATGCATTTTTCATTTTTCAACATGCAGTTGATTTTATATCTGTATGTATATAAGTGTATACTGCTGTAACCACTGTATTGCAAGTATCTTAGGTGTGTGTATTAACACACACACACACACACATATATATATAATCCACAAAAATCATCTATGATAAGCCTAATCAATATTGTAATTTAGATTTCGTAATTTGTATAACTAATTAGTATGTGTATTAACTATGTAATTAACAATGTGACTTATCCTATACATATTTGTATGTCGTTGGACCAATAAAATTATTATTTTTATTATGCAAAATCAAAATAATATGATGATAATTATCACAAGTTCGCAGCTTGCATTTAAAAGCGTATTTAATTTTGAAATAAATTATGATCGATGTCAAATACATTCTTCCTGTAATTGTTTTTACCACAAATGAACGAACTAACGCATCGTATCTCAATGGAATGTAATTTATAATTAAGGCTAGCGGGCAAAAAGACAGGTTGATTCAATTCCAATAGCGCAGACGTTGAAATATTTCGAATTAAAATAACCTTGTTAGCACAAGTAGGCTGTTTAAGAGCCAAGCCACGTGCAATTCTGTCCGCGGAAATCCCCGCTCGTTATTAGCGATAATTTCTCCGAGAATGAGTCAGCGAATCGATCATCGAATCGATCATCGAACGCAACGCGAGAGAGAGCCCATGAGTGGATAATGCCATTATTGAAGCCTTCACTTACTTCACGAATCGGTAGCGACTCAAACTTGTATACGTGAGCGGTTTACATTGAATACGACAGGATTTACGGGCAACTGAGAGGGAGGCGATGTGTAAGAAGGCTTTCAGCGGAAGAGGGAAAGATGCCTATTGCCAGTTGAATCGAAAGTTTGCGCTTCTTCGTTGATGCTTTGCAACATCTATAAGTATAGCTTTTTTAATTGTAAATAAGCGTAGTTTGAAAACTATTGCAGTTAACAGAAAGGAATACGCCTTTATTCAGAGCGAGATTGAGATTAAAAAGTCTCCTCTTACATCTAACCCTTCGTCAATTTAAAAGTGGGTAAAGATAGAGAAAAAATATCCATGTAAAAGAGAAAAGGAAGAAACCGCAGAGTGGATTATAAAAAACCTAAGTCAAGTACTTAGAAAAAATGTCCACAGCAGGAAAACACCAGCAAGAAGGGGTGTGAAATAGCTGTGACACTTACAAATAGTGAAGGCAAAATTTTAAATAAAAAATTTAAAGAAAATTATTTAAAAGCCTACAATAACGTAGCAAAGTTTCCGCACCAGAAGACATTGAACTTGAAAAATGAAATAGGAACAATAAAAACAAAAAAGGTATAAATTATAGAAGAACAAAATTAATAAAAAATCCAAAGGCAAGAGATCATCGATATGGGTCGTAAATTTAATATATAATTAATTGAGGAGCTAAATACTAATGTTTCTCGTTGTAAATGTAGACATTTGTAACACTGTTTTTGCTTGCTGTACATTGCCGTGTAAGTTAGCGTCCTCACCTGACTTTGCGACAAACTGCGGAGTTATTGTATGTACAATAAACAAAAAATGTTTTATATCAGCCGAGGGAAAGTGTGAACAAATCTTCCTTTCACTGAAGTTCCAGTGGCTTCAGACCTTTAGACCATGTTATTTAAATGTAGTGTACTACTTGTGATATTCTAATACACACCAAATTAAATTGTAATTTTTAGTGTAATCTTACCAGAAAGTCAGTAGGTGGGTTTTATTTTAATAATTTATAATGATTTTCATTCAAATATCACTGCACTCCATCGAATATGGGTACTTTCTTTTATTCCAGCTGCTATTTATGGGGATATTCATCTACATCAACATATGTACCACGCAAGCAGCCTTGTTATACGAATTTTAGATCATGATCTTGATTATAGATCGTGTGGTAGATGGGACTTCCTCGTCCCAATTCCTCCCATAAAAGTCGTTTGTAAATGTGTGTAATTGCAAAAACTGAATACAGTCTTGTTCCTAATACTGAATCATTATGAACAGAGAATTCCTATATCTACATATGCACCCTGCAATCAGCCTTGCGGCGTGTGGCAGGGGGTGCATGCACCATGACTATATTTCTCTAATAGACTACTTTCGCACATCGTTCGCGGATAAAACGACTAGAAAAAACGACACGACTAAACTAGAACGACTAGTTCTAGAACTAGTCGTTCTAGATTTGGAAATGGAACGGCTAGTTCTAGAACTAGTCGTTCCATTTTAAGTACTGATATTATGCTTTGCCTATGTCTATGTAAGTACCCTGCAAGCCGCCCTTTCGATAGTGTCAAGGGGTGCATGCACTATGACTCTACTTCGCTAATCGATCACTTTCTCGTATCGTTCGCGGAAAAATGAATACTTGCAGCGAATAGTTCTAGCATCTACGAAATTCCTTAACACTAACTTTCTAAACTAACTTTCCTTAAACTAACTTTCGTTGTCACTTCCGTAACAACGAAATCGAAATTCCTAAACACCTTAAATGTTGATATTAATAACTAACGCGGAATAACATCGTTCGCAGACTTTTTTCGCTCATACCGACTGTTCTCTTGATGAAGCCGAATTTCTTAAGGTCTTGTCCACATGTGTTAGGATGTAGGTACTAGATGCCAATTTCTCAAGCGTGATAACAAGAAATCAACCTGGAATCGGAGATGGGACTGAACGAAATTCAGTCCTTGTAGAATGCTATGAATAGTGTATGCCCTCAGCCGCAGTGTCGCCGCGGTAGTACTGTGCAGGCATCATCAATCATCAAACATTTCATCTACTTGGGCTGAGTGATAACACTTCATCTACTTGGGCGGAGTGATAACACTTCATCTACTTGGGCGGAGTGATAACACTTCATCTACTTGGGCGGAGTGATTTCATGCTGATTAAATTCAACGGAAGTTTGCAATTTTAAAAAGGTATTTAAAAGAGGGCAAACTGAATGTTTTAGACATTCATTAAAAATTCTAAAAATTTCTCTCCTTTAACTATTTCAAATGGGGACTGATTATGTTTAAAACCTCGTTTTTGGGTTAAATGTAATTTGTTGTCTTTCATTTGTTACATGCTAGTCATTTCTACAAATCAATTTACTCTTCTTTTATTTTAGTAAAGCAATAGTAACAAATTCAAAATTGTTTATTAACATTTTCGAAAATACTGACGAACAAGGAATTTTCGGAAGTTTACAGTTCGTTAAATTATGACATCTATTTTGCGTCCCCAAAAGAACGTGCGACCTGGGCAAGTGGTCATGTTGTCCCGTCCTCACTACGGGTACTACTATGTATGTTTGCCACTTTGTTAGGTTCTATTGATCTATTTTTATAGATTTAACTGCAGTCAATTCTGTTCGGTTTACTACAGAAATATTACTATCATGTAATATCTCCAGAGGTTAGGTGGAAGAGAAGCCATTTTGGCCGAACGTCGCCGTAAGAATGAATCAAAAATACAGCAATGCTTCTTCAGTTTGTCTGTAATGCGTTTAACAATTAAATGAAAACGCCAACAAATTAAATTACTTCGACTTTTCCTTCTAAACATAACACTCAATACGGCGCATAACATACAACTTTGTAAATTTCCATAGACTTAATTTCAGTATTAGTTTCACTTCCCTGCCTCTATGCCACGCTAATTAGTGATGTACGAATCAAAGTCTCCTGAGGCAAATGGAACTTCCTAGTCCAGTGAATTTGCCTTCTCAGAAATCTTCGCGATTCCATTTCCGTCTCACGCAATGCGGTTCTTATGCGAGACTGGAATATTCCCACGGTCAATAAGCGCAACATTTATTCCAATTGCTCCATCAAATTAACAGTTTTGCATAAAAATGCTATATTTATTTATTTCTAATTACGTTGCAATGTAGCCCTCTGGCCAGGTGGCAACGCTGGAGGGGAGTATATCATAAAAATTAATATCGATAATAATTGCCTGGCATTCGTCCAAAGACGGGAGGGAAACCCCTCCAAAAACTTATACATTAAATATCAAGTTTACAACTTAGACATATAGTCTCATACAAAGTTGACGTTAAATAATAAATGACTCTATTCTCTTTTGCAATAATTCCCACTCTGAATGCGATAATATTTTACTAACAATTTCGGCTTTCTTCTATTTGCCTACAACGTACTTAGCCGCCTTTCTTTGCACGCCTTCGAGTTTCGTAGTAAGACACATTTAGTGGGGATCCCGTACACTCGTTGCATATTCTACAATCGGCCTGACCAAGGTTAGTACATCCATCTGCCATTCTGCATTACCAAATTCACGGAAACTGCATTTTGAAACGTTTCTATCCGTAATAAAAAGAAAAACAATTTGTATATAAGTTTTCTACCTTTCGGTGTCTGATTTATGTGCCTTAATATTCCCCACTCATCGTAATTTCTTTTACTTGCGACTAACTCACCCTTTATGTCATCTAACGACTTTTGTCTTTGTCTTCCCTTCTGCGTTTTTTCCTTGTACATATTCTGCCTTCAATCCCATTCTTCAGCAATTCTTCTCCTCTTAATATCTCACCCACCTATTTCCTCTGTTGACTCATAATTACTTCCTTTGAAAACCTCTCTTCCCCAACAATCTCTAGTACATCTTTTTTTGTTTTTCTATTGACCGAACTTACTCTTTCCATTTTACGCCACACCCACATCTCTGAAATCCTTTATTCTTTTTACATCCTCCCTTCGTAAGGTCCACATTTCACACCCATACAGCAACACACTCCACACCAAGGATTTAACCAATCATTTCCCGATTCCTTTATAAGACCTCCAATCATCAGTTCCCTTAGCTTCACAAAAGCTTCCTTGGCCAATGCTATTTTTTTTCGAGCCTCATCTGTACAGCTCCCATCCAAAGACAGAAAATTACCCAAATAAGAGAAATAATCTATTTTGCCTGTATATTATCTATTATAACTGTTCTAGTTTTTCTCCATCTACTTTGATAGTTAACTTAGCTTTTTTTCCTTTGGTATATCTCATCACCTAAGTTTTCCTTACATTTATTTTCATTCAAAATTCCCTTGCTTGACAATTTGCACACGTAAGGAATTAAAATTCGTATTCTATTTCTGGAGAGCTATGCAAATTGACTTCGGGTGCCTTATTATTCTTTTTAATTATAGCAATCTCTAACAAACAAGCTTAAGGAAATGTAAGCGCCTTGGGCGCCTGAAGACAATTGCGTTTGGAGCGCCAAAATGTGAGGAGTGGACTGGTTGGCATCCGCAGGGCTGTCCAAATGTGATCGAGGCCCTGAGGCATGCGACCAGCTTAAACTGAGAGATAAATGATTCATGGGCGACCTCCCGCCTTTCTGTCCGTCCGATTGCTTACATAATGCGAATACCTCCCAGTTGAAATGTATTCAAATCGCTTTATAATTCAGAACCACCTGATGGACCCATAAAGATCGATAGTAGATATTTATCGATCGATAGTGGTAGCTAACTTCGTTCATCGACTGCTTGGCGAGGCCCAACGCAAAAGTATTCATACATCAAAGGATTCCGAGCCTTGATGTAATGATATTGTTACAAATTAGTCAGGGATATAATTTTGATATCTACCGCTTCCAGGCCGGCTCTTTGGTAAGCTTTCATCAAATAAAGAAATAAATAAACTATTTCTTCGGAAGATTCTTAAAGACTGTCCATCTTTGTGAACCATTCGAGGTTTTAAAAGTTTTTACATTAGGAGATGAATAAAATGGAAGAAATATACATTGCTCCAGAGTTGTGTCAGGTCATTTTCCGCCTGAGACGAGAGATGACATACACAGATAGAAGACATTTATTTTTGAAAATAGGCAAGGTGAACTGCCTTTGGTCGAATTGTTAAGAATGGGCCCAAAAGCATCTTCGAGTGGAAGAAGGATGCAATGCTTCGAGTGAGCTTCTTTCCTTAGAAAACACATCAAGTTCCGAATTTTGTCGTGATTCGGGTACCGGAATTTGGAAAAAATTCTCGAGAAAAGTCAGGATGGAGTTGGATCAGAAAGTAAATATTCACTATCAGATTTAGAGATGGTTCAACGTAGAGCAGCCCGTTTTGTCAGTGGAGATTTCAGGTTCGACAGTAGCGTCACGGCCAAGATAAAATCACTCGGGTGGAACTTGCTCCATGAGAGAAGATCTGATTACTGGCGAAAGATTTTTGAAAAATTCATCGTTCCAGAATTTTTAGGCGAAAAAGACATTGTAATTCCGGTAAAACACGAGCGCGATCTCCGAGAGGCGACGACAAAGCGTTATAAGGAAATGTTCACTAAAACAGATAGTTACTTCTGGTCGTTCTTTCCGCATTGCATCAGCTAATGGCGTAGATCAGGTAAGGTGTTAATACACCCCCTGCCATATGCCACAGGCGGTTTGCGGGGTACAAATCAAAAAATCTAAATTGAATACCAATAAATGAAAATGCCTAAGTCTTGGATATTTTAAAAACCAATGACGGAGCGTGAAAACTTCCAATATTTAGGAGATAATGTTAATGACGTAAAACGATTCGCAAAGGAAATGTGAAGAGCAACCAACTTTCCTGATCAATAAACTAGCAAATTTGAATCTTGTGGACAATTGACATGATTTTTTTAAACATACAAATATAATAATGTTGCATATCTGAGGAAAGGTCAGTGTACTAGGGGATGTACGTGGAAGAAAGAATTTCTGTACATGTCCTGGAATTAGCCCAGAAAAGGTTGTACTAAAGAGTGCCAATTATTTAAATAAAGACTTACGGGAAGACTACTCAACCAGTCTTTGGAGTTCTTTCGTCAGTGGATACTTCAGGTTCGACAGTAGCGTTACGGCCATGATAAAATCACTCAGGTGGAACTCATTGCAGGAGAGAAGATCTGATTATCGACGAAAGCTTTCCGAAAAATTCATCGGTCCAGAATTTTTAGGTGAAGTTAAGGATATTGTCATTCCGGTGAACAGCAAGCGTGATCTTCGAGAGGCGACGACCAAGTGTCACAACGAAATAATCGATAAAACAGATAGTTATTCTGGTTGTTCTTTCCGAATAGCATCAGAGAATATAATAGGGTAGATTAGGTAGGGTGTTAATACACTCCTTGCCATACGCCAATGGCGGCTTGCAGGGTACAAATCTAAATCTAAAATCCACATTCGCGTAGGATGATGAATGAAGGTAGAAAATTACTCATAGAATGAAAACTCCACAAAGTTTACCAGACCTACACCAGTGTGAATATTACATAACGAGTAAAAATTTAACGGAAAAAGGGAGAAATAAACACATAACTACTTCAGGCATACCTTCAGGAAGCCTCCACCATTCCTCATTCATATCAACGACCCGAGCGACGAGATTTATAGCAATGTGAGGGCATTTGCGAATGACTCGGTAATATATAGAGAAATCTCAAGCGACGAAGACAGAATTTCACTATCAAACGATTTAGTTCAGATTCAAAGGTGGTGCGTAAATAAATGTTCTGTAGTAAACTTCTTCGAAAGGAAACGATTACGTCAGAACCACCCGTGCAAAATAATGAAATGAATATAAAAGCAGTCGATAAGTTGAATATCTCGGAATCACCCTTGCAATTAACTTTAACTGGAGCTCACATATCCGAAAAATCTCGGGTAAAGCAACCAAAAAGCTCGGTTTTATAAAACGCATTATAAGTCGATGGGATGAAAAGGTTTGAGAGTGATGTTATTTCACTTGAGTCAGGATCTATTTGGAATAAGCGGCTAGTATATGAGATCCAGCGTATGAAACGTGCCGAGAAAGTGCAGCGCAGGGCGATGGGAATACGACTTGTTGAAAAGTGCTATGATAGAAACGCAAATGCTCTCAGACGTAAGTTAGGAATCTTTGAAAGAAAGGAGATTAGAAACTATTGCTTGATAAAAAATTAGAGTAAGTACATTTGCAGTAATCGGCCATGCGCGACCCCCTGCTACATCGGCCGATCCGACTATGAACGTAAAATAAGAGAAATAGATTCGAGGAAAAGTCATTTTAGGGACTCATTCTTTTCGCGAACGATACGCGACAACAACAAGTTAAAGAAGTAACGCTAGTGCTTGGTGTTTATACCCCCTGCCGCAAAGGCGACTTGCAGGGTATTAATGTAGAAGTACATATAATGCATGGAGAAAAAGTTGCGGAAATACCCACGAATAAAAATCAGCAACCTTAATTTGAGATCTAAAAACGTAATTAACGCCTTAGAGACGTTGATTAATTAAAACGGAAGAGAGAATATTAAGCATAGAAGCGGGCAATTGAAATCCGCGGTTGGGAACGACATTGAGAAATGCCGAGCGCGACTTTGTTTCACTTTGTTACAGTCGTCCCTTGAGGAAGACTCAAGGGCAGATAAGATGGAGGGAGGAGAAGCTACACGTGGAATCTGAGGGAGCGAAGGAAAACCGCGGTTAGCTGATTAGCGATGCCAAGAATAAAGAGCCGAGTGCGTTCACGTCATCTGCTTGGGAAGACTCGGCCTTTACTGATCTCTCCCTACATATGCATGTACGGAGGTTGCTATGTATTTTGTGTGCATAGAAATACATACATTGTGTTCACAAATGCATAGACACCTCCACTCGGAAAGAGTAATCGGGAATCAGAAAGTGAGATTTTTTAATCGAATTTCCAAAAACGATTCTCAAGAATATTTAGTTTATTTTCCCCCCCCCGCAAGTGGCCGGGGTTGTATTAACACCTTGCTTAATCAGCAATTAACACCTACCCTATCAGCTTTTCTGAAGCTATGCAGAAAGAACGACCAGAAGTAATTATCTGTTTTAGTGATTGTTTCCTTGTGACTCTAATAATCTCCTTTTACATATCTTCTTCCAAAGCTCATGCTCCATTTCTGGTACTGATGACAGAAAGATAAATAGAAAGATTATTGGTTTAACTGTCTGTAAAACTAAAATCAAGGGATAATATTAACTAAATATGTAAATTTATTCGACTTGTTAAGAAATGTAATCTTGGAGTTTCTATCAAATCATCAACCATTCCATAAAGTTCTACTTTGTTTCACTTCCAAAATAAATTTTTATTTTTTATCTCCTTTAAAACATGGTTAATTCGCTGGCTTAAAGACATAAATATTTATTTCATAATCATAATTAAAATTATGTGAAATAAAATTGACTCAAACTTTGCTTCCGCCAGGTCTTTCTCGTACACAGATTTGATAAGAAATTAATTCAAGAATTTTAGGGCTTAAATATGACTAGTTGGATTAGCTACTAGGATTATTTAAATAAGAAAAAATGTTCTTCAGTAAAAAGGATATCGCACATTTAAGCTTTCGCATTAATTATTCTACCAAATGTTTAATTAATAGTTGATTGATTCTTTGTTCATTAAATATTTGTTTCCTAAATCTAAGGCAATAAGAAGTCATCAATTTCACTCATTGAAGAAATCGGGAATTGTATCATAATCTGTAAAATAATATGGTATCAGTCCATTACTAATTTATGTATATATTCACACAATGGAGGTTTGTATGGGTCGAGTCTACCTCTACTGGCACAAGCTTGACTCGGGTAAATCTGGCTGTCTATTGGTCCCGAACCGGAGCATAGCTCGGGAAGGAAATATTTATCCATTCTCTAAAAGCGATTTTGATTCTTGGGACGGAGGCCTTTTAAAATTGCTACGAAATTCTAAGACATAATGGACAATCTTCTTTATGGTATAAATTTATGCACAGAGAAGATGGTGATCAGTAACAGGAAAAATCACGACAGTAAAATAGAAAATATCTGGTTTCGATAGGGACTAAAACCATCGTTTTCAACATTTTCTGTTTGGGTATAGAATTTACAGGCATATTTTAGTTTTCATTACCTCTACAGCAGCTTAAATTTTAGTAGCAATAGCTGTTAAAAGTGCTAATGTATTTTTCGCACATGGTCCCCAACCGGGAATCGAACCCGGGACCGCATTCACGGAAGTCGAACGTGTTGCCCACTTGACTATTCGGGAGCCCTTCAATATTTTCAAAGATTTTTTTTGGCAATACTGAAGGGACGATAGATGTAAAATAAATGAATTTATTCCAAAACGCATCATGAAAAATTATTCCTGAGTGATTTAGGTAAGGTCGGGTTTATTATGGACGAAACGGGACAGGCTCGAAATTTCGGCCCATGTAAACCTCTTCGCGCGCGTGTGTAATACATGCACACATATTTTTCATTCTTTTACATAGCAGTAACATAGTATCAGCATTTGCGAAATTTAAAATTTGACCCTATGGCCATCTTCATAATTGTCACAACAACTCGAAGCAAATGCGAATGAATCGTAGCACGATTTCAACCACGAGCACATTACAATTATGTATGTAAGTGCGACACACACACTGCATTTCTCTTCCGGAATATTCCATTGCGTGCAGTTATCGCGGCAGTAACCACTTGAGCAACGCAGAATGCACTTTGTTCCTTAACTGTTACGTCTACGCGGATTAGACTCCGTCTATGGAGAAATTGCCTTCCTTGTCACCTCTTTTATCTAAATATAGAGGCGAGCTTATGAGAAGTTACCTTGGTAATCAACTCTAGTTCACCCCATGACATAGTGAGCGAAACTGAGATTAAATTGTCTTCGCCATTAAATAAGAACTATCTATTAACCCAACAACACATCTTAAGTAAATGCATTCCCTTAAGCTAGTGTTTTCCTGTCTCTCGATGAAGACCTCGGAGTATATCTCTTCTTTGGGAATTTGGTATTTTTAACATTGGTTTAAGTTCATTTTAATTTATGCTACTTCATCGTTTCCTACTATTATACCTCAATGATATTTAGATAGGGTTTTCAAATAGTTTGATAAGAGATCCCATGTCTAGTTATTGAAAATATACTCGTTGTCGTTCGCTAAAACCTATTTTAAGATTGTCTATGTATGTCTATATAAGTACCCTGCAAGCCGCCTTTTGGCGTGTGGCAGGGGTTGCATGCACCATGACTCTATTTCCCTAATCGATTGCTTTCGCGTATCGTTCGCGGAAATAATGAGTTCTTGAATTGACTCGTAGATCGCATAGTTACTTCCAGTAGTTTTCTCCACAGATCTTAACAGGCTATAAAGCTACATAGGGATGTAGAGCTAATACTCCCTGCACTGCACGCCAATAGCGGCTTGAAAACAAGACCTAATGGGTGGTGATGAATCATGTATATATAAATTATCTTGTCACAGACAAAAGATGATACGCAGATTATTTGTTTTCGTGAAATGAAACGTAGTAATTCATTTAAAACGAAGTGATTAGCTCATGAAACAAAAAAATCCATTGAATTGAAAACCCATAAATTTTAAAATGTAACTAAATAAGGATTTGTGTACGCTGACAAGACAAGGTTAGGAGGACCTTTTCATATTGGACGACTGCAATGTATACTGCACCATTATAGGATGATTAAACAGCGATTAGGACGAATGAATGACATATGCCGTGTTAGTAATATGTGAAATTAATCAAAAAGAATAAACATATAAGATGATAAAATTAATCGAAAATAATGTCAATACAAAATAATTAAAATAATGAAAAATTTTGACTGATTAAAATAATAAAATTATTAAAAATTATAACAATATAAAATAGTGAAATACAAAGTAATATTTTCCATGTTCACTCGAGACGATAAAAGGAAAACAAAATATTTAAAATTACTGCTTCAAGTCGCAATGGAAAACCCTTCATTAAACCTATAAATAGGACGCAAGTTCCCCATCTCTGTCCTAAGAACGTGAAAAATACACCAGATGTCCTTCCTGAGAATAAAAGAAAGGTGAATTTCGAAATACTACGTACGTGCGTATTCAGAGACATCCTAAATCGTAATGGAGCAGAATGGTCATATTTCTGAGGAGTAACGGTCCGTGCAGAGGACATAATGAGAGCCATTAACTCAGTCTACTAGGAAAGGGACACTTTGAGGGAATGTCTTCCGTATTGTGTACTTTACACATACCGATTAATAAATGCTATTTCAGCTCTGGCTGCCGCCCAATGGAAGCCGAAGTTTCGTACTGGATAATTGTCGCACTTAACAGCAGTTGCTGCACAGTGGTCTCCTAGGATGCCACCCCGTTAATAAAAGCGACTCTCCGACGCTTCTTTTCTCGAGGTTCAGCCAAAAAATAACCGCGATTTCCGATGAATCACTCCCCTTATTTTAGGAGGGAACTCTCTACGAGTGTTTCAACAACTTCCCGCGGTATTTTGAGGGCGTTATCGAAACTATTCTTATCCCCAAACAAATCAAAATGGGCTCACGTGAACTATATGAATTGATTGATGCCTTCACCCAGTTCAAATATAACGTCCATGTATTTCCTGTTTTTCGTTATCGAAGGCCATTGGAACTCGTCTGCGTTGCATATGTCATACGCTTATTCCTTGTTACAGATATAAGAGGTAGAAGAAATGCCACAAGGAGGCAAAACGCAAAACATCCAAGGTTCAAATGGACATTACAAATCAGAACGATACGAAAGGCAAAAGAAATGAGTAGATAAGAAGAGAGCTGAAGAAAAAATCGGAATATGAAGGGGAAACCACTAAAATTCGCAAAACCAGACCGTGAATATAGATTTAGATTTGTACACCACAAGCCGCCAGTGGCGTATGGCAAGGGGTGTATCATCACCAAAGACCTAACCTAATCCATCCTGTTCGCATCTCTAATGCTCTGCGGAAAGAAAGACCAGAAGGAGCAGTCTGTTTTCGCGATTATTTCCATGTAAAACTTAGTCATCGCCTCTCGAAGATCGCGCTCGTTGTTTACCGGAGTGACAATATCTTTTACTTCCCCTAAAAATTCTGAACTGATGAATTTTTCGAAAAGCACTCGTCGGTAATCAGATCTTCGCTCCTACAGCGATTTCCACTTTATCATGGCCGTAACCCTACTGGCAAGCGTGAAATCTCCTATAACGAACAGGTAATTACGTAACAATGAATTTATTAAATTGTCATTAAAGGTAACAATTAAATTATCACTCGACTCAACAATCAATAGCAATAATCGTCTGGGAAACGTAACTGATAATAATTATGACAGATTCTATAAGGTACACTTCAGATATGTGGTCGGTTGACGAATGTTAAGCACGGAGATGTTGTTTTTTTTTGTCCGGTGCAACTTGGCAAGTCATGCCCATTCAGTGTCCATGGCACTTTTTATGGGCGGTAATACAGGTGACATTGAGGTAAATTTGAGGTAAGGTAACAAACAGTGACAACGATGATGCAGAGTCAACAGGAATTAAGGATTAATTAGAGGAAGAAGGTCAAACTTCTGAGGAAAGCAATGCTGAGGTGGGAAGTTAGGTACTATAAAGAAAAATTGAAAACAAACTGGCAGTGATTGCGCGCTGCTGGTTCAACTGCAAGAGAAAGTAGATGTATTTGCTTTTGCTCCAGTGGTGTGTGTGTTTTGTTATGAGTGTGGTGAGTGTAAGTGTAGATGCAGGTTGTGAATGAAAGAGAAGATATTTATGTAATGGGGGACTATAGAAGGTAGATCGTGCAGTTCGATTTAACATCGGCTAACTGGAAGGCATTGAGACAAAGTAGTCATATTTCTCAGGGTCACCCGAGCACATTTATTATTTATGATCAAATGAAGAAGACGTTGTCTCGACAAATCTCATGGCATTCGTAGCGGATGTGCCCTTTGCTCCCCGTATTTGCCATTCATGAATTCCAACGAAGATGGAAATCTCTTGACTTTTACTTCTTCTTAATTCGAACTCATACATCGCAAATTTGCCCTCGAAATTTTGTATGATTCTATTTGAGGATAAGTATGCCCTTATATTCCTCGAGATAGCACATCGATCTCAGACAGGTCGACTGCAGCAGGCCAATGTGTCGCAGTAGGTGTGCCACAAGGAGCCTGTTTGGGTGCCTAAATTTTCATTTTCATTCAAATTTATAAAAATATAGCTAATATATAAGCTAAAAACTGTAACACGAAGTCATATGGATTCATCTTATATTAATAATACGAAGTCATCAATTTATATATGAGGCATTTTACACACGAAAATGTATTATTTGCACACACAGGTATACAAATTAAGAGTTTATTAATAAATGTTCCTTCAGTTTACGTTTTACTTCTCTAATTGAGTTTTAACGGTTGAGACACGTAGGTAAGCTATTAATCAGCATAGGTACTCTGATTTGAAATCTATTTTTTCCATAATTGTTAATATATTTCAGTACAAAGTAATCTGGCTTATTTCTCCCCGTCATTAAATGGTTATCTTCTTTGGGTATCAGTAGTTTACTATTAAAGTAAATATTAACTATTGTGATGTATGCACGTGTATAACTGTGATACATTTTGTGTAGGCACCTAAGGTCTTATATTGTGAGTTTATACATTTATGTTTCTTATTAAGTTTGTGTCGTAGTAAGTTAGGGAATTTGCCATTTAGGTCATAACTAGGATTATTTAATGTAAGTTTTATTATTTTGAGTTTTCTGTAATTTTACTTTAGCACGATTTGCAGCCCCAAATTATTATACCGTATCCGAAAAAAGCGGTTATACCAAAACACTGGCAGCCAGTTTAGAAAATTAAACGCTGAAGTTAACTTATATTTAACTCAAAAGTCTTTGACTCTGGACACCTGTCATTTAATTAGATCGTTTTTAAGTGAAGACAGTTAATTATTATAATTGTATAGAAATTGAAAGCAGTCCGTTCCCATCAACCCGTTACGCTGTAACTAAGGCGAGAACAAAATAATATTATCATAATAATAATAATATTAGATTTATAGAATCAAATCTTACAATAAATCAACAATAATAATAACAATAACAATGATGATAACAATATCAACAATAATAATAAAGTCTCTATTTCCGAGATTTCTGTTCGTAATTTATCGTTCCGAATGTATCTATTTGCAGAGTCACCAGACTTGAGAAAAGGTTTCTCGTAAAATGAATTGAGGAGAATAAGTGCAGAGCGTTGGAGGTTAGAATGTACATAATTATGCCTAAAATTTCCTACACGACGGATTGGCAGATCATTCCAGATATCAGTTCAAAGGATATGCGGCGAAAGGTACAGTGTAGTCCCCAGTAATACATTACGTTAAGATTTCCATCGGTGTCGATCGGCATCGTAACAATGTTGATGATGATTTGAGCGGCAAATACCTTCGGAAGGAGTACGAAATAAAAAGAAATTAACGTATGCTACGTAAGAATGTATGCGGAATTTTAAGCGAAGGCTTTCGCCGCGTGATTTTTCCTTATCGAGGTTATTCTTCCTGCTTTTCGTAGCGAACTCCCGTGGAACTGATGGTGCGCTGCCGCCCTTCTTCAGCTAAAGTGGTAATGTGGTGACAACTTCTTCAGAGACCGTATAAGTAATCCTTTGGGGCGTTGACCGTTTGATGGCTGCACCGCTTAGACGCTATCCACTGGAGAAAACCATCGTACGATGGACTCGAATCGACAAAAACTGCCCAAGAATTCAAAGGTAGCTTTAACCAGAGTCTGGATTTAGAAGCAGAGATGCCAAAATATTTCTTAATGTGTTGAATAGTGGCTAAAATGAGAAAAATCCCGCTAAAAAGTAGTTGAAAATATAAAATCTAAATTAGCGTTCGTAAATAAATAAATATACATAAATATATATTTATTTATTTAATAACAATTTAGTTTTTTCGCTAAATTGGTAATTCATTATTTGCAATAAATAAAATACATTTTTGTAACAAAATTGGCCATAAATAAAATCTCTTACTATATACAACATGTTCAATGACGTCACCCTTTACCTAGTATTAACACAGCATTCTTGACATATTTTAAATTAAAATATCATTTCTTTCGGTTTTTTAATATTAATTAATTTTTTTATTCTNGAACTACCATGATGCATCATAGTAGTTCAGTGGTTAGAATACCTGCCCGGAAAGTGGGAGACCTGGGTTCGAGTCCCAGTCAGCAATTTTTCCGACCTGTTATTTCTTGGGTTTCAGCCGCGTGGCTCTTCTGTGCCAAATAATTCACTTTTCCCTAACCCTGAAGCTATTTTATTGTAAAGAATAAAAAAATACATATTTTTATACTTTACGTTATAGAAACCTAGAACAAAGTAATGCCAGAAATAATCGAAAGCTATTATCTTTTTTAACTACTTTTTAAAGACATTTCTTTCGGATTTTAGCGACTTTTCAGCTATTTTCCGGGGAGCATGTGGAAACGTTTTCAACAATAAATTGGCATCTCTACTAGCATGGGGCGTTGTCTAACAGCAATGGATGTCTAGATCATTGAAATGTACATCTACAGCGACATTCTCAACAGCGAGAAAGTTGCACTCAAAAATATCAATTATGTTCTGATCAAAGTCTTTTGCATGTGTCGTGTAATTACAATGATTATTATCATCTCAAGGATGAAGGAGATACAAGTAACTCTTAGTCCATGGTCGGAGGAGGTTTGAATGGGCCTCAGGGCGATTTTCAGTTGACGCGACATACGAATTACTATTCATATTTCATAAATTCGAATCACTTCGAAAGTTGGATTTGTTTTAGTAAAGGATTGGTTACACTTCCTTGTGTTTTCATTTATCATTCTTACGCATTTTTTCGCCCTTAAATAAAGACATTTATCCTTATTTGTAATTAGAAACCTTATGATTACAGAAATGGATCATTTAATTGAATTTTATTGCGAATGACTGTGGTATTATTAAAGGGAAACTAGGTCTGCTACTACAGAACGTAATTACGGAACAGACCGATGATAGCGTGGTTTAAGTCGTAAAATTACTTCGGCGAAGAAGTTGCGGCGATTTTGAAGAAAAGGGAATTAATTGGCGATTGGAAGAGGTCTCGTCAGGTGAAGAGATTGAGAAAGGTCAGCCGAAGGAACGGATAATGGCAAACCTATTGGCCTCTTCGATTGTGAAAATATTAAAAAAAAGGCTCGAGTTCCTAAGCAACGAGCTGTCGTAAGCAGCAGTGACAACACATTAATTTACATTCAGATGGATTTAACTACACCTGAAGCTAAATAGTGCGAAAGGACGCAGAAAGGAAAAACGTAACACTCATCGGTGGAAATGAAAGAGCAAAGGATGCTTTTTAGAACTGTTAAAGTTTCCACACGGGACAGTACGATTAGACCTTGAAAAATAAAGGAAATGAAGGCGTTAAAAATATCGGTATTGTTTTTTTTTGAATTAGAAAGAAAAAAGAAAATCGTGACACAAATACATTTCTTAATGATTGATTTTCACATATTAAACTGCGACGATTTAAATCCAGAGAATTTATTGAGCATTGTGAAGTGAAATGAATGGGATTTAATGGGCGGAAACATTTTATGTAAGTTATTTAGAATGTAACAATATTGGGTATTTATCATTCCTGAAATGCCATACTGTAATAATAGCCATAGCTTAGTTTGTCGATGAGATATGATCGCTTCCCTCTCTAACCAAGTCATTATATTCGATGAATCAACAATTGACCATGTATTTGAGGGATATTGTTAAAGAAGTGTCACATTATTGAAGATTTAATTATTGCGCAATTCAGAATAGAAAATTCTACGGGGATAGGTTTAAAACAAGATTATCAATGGCAACCGCTGCTTATGTGGTTACGAGAAATGTACAAGGGTGGTTTAAGCTACCAGAGACCCTAAGCAAAGATTAGATAGAGGCCACAACTAGGAATTATGAGTAAAAAATCAGATTTTTTCATAACATACACAAATAAACATTCCATAGAAATCCCAGTCGCTTCAAGAAAATACAAACAAGTTTTGAATCACAATATGTAGTACATATTTCTATAAATTACAATGATTGTTGGATAGACTTTTTTTACATTATTTAGTGACACAAGCAATGTAATACATTCTACAATCATATTATTGTTATTAATTATGTACTTACACAACAAGTATAAAATTCTTTCATCAAACGACAAAATAAAACATTTTTTGTTATTCAGAATTTACTTGCACAGCCCCCATGTGAATGAGGCCCTCAACTAGCGCCTATTGCTCCTAATTAAAAATCCGCCCCTGGATATGTGTAAAGTGAATTCATTGATTCCCCAATGCCCCCACAAACATTCATTTAGTGGACAATTAAAGTGGTGGGCTTAATCAATAGCAACGGAGGAACAAACATTACCTAACCGGAAAGATCCGACCAGCCGGGATTCGGACCCGAGACCTTGGGGTTGGGGCGGTATCACGCTAACCGCTCCGCCACCGCGGCCGATGAATAACGTCAGAAGTTTGTTTGCCAGGGAAAAGTTTTTTTAATACGAAAATGAGGCAAGTTGTTTGATTATATAAGAGACGTTGGTTACCACAAATTAGCGGAGTTGATTGAGGAATTTATGAAGACGTATAGAGAGGCGGGGGACTCGCGTATGTAACCAAGGAGATGTTTATTAGTTAACGACAGAGAAAGGATGCAGTAAGTGGAAAACATTATACAAATGGTAAGGCGCCCGATACGGACACTTTGGCAAGCAATGGCATTCCTTGACAACCTTACACATACCTCTCACTCCCCCTCTCTTATAGGACCGACCAAAATGTTTTCCACCTCAAATCCTTCTCGACTATCTAAAATACTCGTCCCGAATTCGCATAAACAATTCAGATCCTTACATCCGCCGGTGCCAAACGGCCGTTCTGAAATTACGCCCCCCCTCTCCGTCGCAAAGTGCTCTATAAACTCCTTCCAATCACTCCACGTGTAGCGCTAGCTCCTTCAGTTTCCCAACTCGATCTCCCGCTATCGAAGACAGATATGGGATTCCTGCCAAGGCTCTCGCTATCTCCTCCACAACATTTTACTTCTCCTCTCATTATAATGTCCCCCCTCTCGGTTCGCCCTCTCACTGCAACTCTCACGGGTGACGCAATACCCAGCGCATGCCTGCGTTTTCTGTCGGTTCTTCCGATCCCCACGCGAGTCCCTCCCCTCCGATCTGCGGGAGGTTAAAAGTACGTCACTTAGAGATTGCAGCGCGCCTCCGTAAAAATGCACACGTGCCGTATTCAGCTCCTTCCCCCCGCTCCCCCACACCCACCGCTGCAACCTTCCTCTCCTCCTAAGCGCAGTCTGCGGACGAACAAGTGACCGAAGCACTCGATGAGGGAATCCGAATCGATTACTAAAGACGCACTCTAGCTCATTCCTCACTAATTACCGATATATATTCATTTTTGCCGGCCTCGGTGGTGTAGTAGCTAGTAAGCCATTTTAACCCTCCATCAGTCGTGCCTTTGTATTCTGTACAACATGGGTGGCTTTTCGGGCCCTGTTTCTTCCTGGGTGGTTCCATGATCCTAGGGCACGGACGACCATTGTACCACATACAAAGCGTGACCACTGGGGCACTTATTTGTTGATTACCCTACTTTTGTTTGAAATAAATAGAATTAATCCTTATATCGTTTTGTTATTGAGTATAATCCGAAGAGATCTTTTCTTAGAAGTAATAGAAAAATGTTTCAGCTCTTTAAGCACTCTTTGCGCGTATGTAAAAATCATAAAATATATTATAAATCTTTAGATGAGAAATTTGATAANAGTATAATTCGAAAAGATCTTTTCCTAGAAGTAACAAAAAAATGTTTCAGCTCTTTAAGCACTCTTTGCGTGTATGTAAATATCATAAAATATATTATAAATCTTTAGATGAGAAATTTGATAAATTTATAACGATAACTCATCACATCTGTCATAAGCTATAGTTGAGTCTTCATAAATTACAATTAGATCAACTCATTTCAGACATTTGGCCGAAAAAAGACCTGTTGTACGGAATACAACGCGCGAGTGTTCGTGTTATGCTTCTAGGCGCGACTGACGAGGTCTCGGATTCGAATCCGGTTGTTTGTGGTCGTCTTTACATGGTTAACTGTAAGAGTGGTCTCATTAGACCAAAGTTCACAAATAGGGACATGGTTATTACTATTACATAGATGAAAATGCAGTGATACTCCTGTTACCATATGTTGATGAATTAAAAAGTTATATAAATCACTTCAGGCGTACGAGGGTAGTCCCAGAAGCACCCGGCCAACAAAGAAAAAACAAAAAATTGGAAAAAAATACCTTTATTTCTCGACATAGTCTCCTTTTAGCTCAGTACACTTTTCCCAGCGATGTTCATTAGCTTCAATACCCTGCTCACAGTGAGAATAAGTGTGTAAGTATATACTCCTCAAAATAGCCATTAACCGCAGACTCTACCTCTTCATTGTCGGCAAATCTTTTACAACCGAGAAATTTTTACATAATAATCGCCGTCGATTGTTTTTTTTTCTTTTTTAAGGTAATCAGTGGCAATTATCCCACGCGCATCCTAAAAATAAAATGATACCATAGCCTTGGCAGCTTATAAACTGTCTTCGCCTTCTTTAGAACCGATTCTCCCCTTGCAGTTCATTGTTTTGACTGTTCCTTCGTCTCAGGTGTGACGTTATTGACCCATGTTTCATCCATGGTTATGAATCGACGTTAAAATTCGGCTTTATTGCTGTAAAAAATCGCCAAACACTCGACTGAAACATCCTCACGACGCTGTTTTTGTACTTTGATACTGCACAGGTACTTCTGGGATTACCTCAAGGCTGCGTAATTGGACGTCTACTCTTATGTTTATTTATATTGGTCACTGTAACGTTGACAACGATGTCGATTACATTAGTAATTACCGAATGACCGGTCAGAACCACCCGTAAATGAAAATGTGAACGAAACGTCGGCGACTTTGTCACCTGAACTCACCTGGGTGGTAACCCGAGAACCTTTTACTCAAGCCATCCTCCAGGAAAACCTCAAGTCTCTGTAGAATATTAATGTAGACTTCGTTGAACATCTCGGAATCACTCTTACAAATAACACAAATTGGAGCAAACATACGAAAAATCTGCGGTAAAGTAACTGAAAAGCTCGGTTTTACAAAGCGCATTGTAGGTAGAGGCGATGAAAAGGTTATAGAGCGAAGTTATTTTACTTTGATCAGGCCACCTTTGGGATATGCGGCCAGTATATGGGATATGGCGGATGAAAGGTGTACCTGCTTCGATAAAAAAAGCATGTGTTACGAAAATGCTTTCAGACGCAGGTTGGGAATCCTTGAAAGAAAGGAGATGAGAAGCAAAGCTGCGATTGCTTGATAAATTCATAGAAAATACATTTACTATATAGAAGACGTAATCGGTATGATTCGTATCGACCCCCCTGCTACTTCGGCCGATCCGACAATGAGAGTAAAATAAGAGAAATAGACGCGAGGACATACTTCGCTATAAAGAACTGTTCTTTGGCCCCTTGGCAAATTATAACCTCTTTTATAACAAAATTCTCACCATCTTCGTCACCTGGCAACACTTTCTCGCTTCGTAAGTTGTTCTCAAGCATGTCCATTACTGTTATTACTACATAGTTTAAAATATCGGTGATACCGTGCTTGAATTAACAGATATTAATGAGCTGCACCTTGATTACTTTGTGTCAAAACCGCTGATCGCTTGGAGTCGCCCTCTTCTTTACCCCTCTGTATATTTTGAGACACAGATTAACGACGATTGGAACGATTCCATCGCGATGTATGGAACTCAAATGGCTTGACATAACGAGTTCCGTAACACGATCTTTCATTTCTTTCTTACATCTATAACTCTGATCTGGTGTGGTGCGACGCAGTTTCTCACTTATTGTTACATTTCCGCACTTAAAGCAAACGGAAACGAAGCCTATAAATCTGACATCATGATATCTTATACCATAGTCCACGAGCGTAAATGCTAATCGCGTTGCACTATAGAGATAACGTGAGTGTATGGAAACATCTATTAAAAAACGGATCACTGCAAGGCGCTCTCACATCAGAAGATATATTAGGAGATATAATAAACATGAGGATAATTCAGTTATTATACATAGAGATGTACGGTAGGCCTTCACGAGGAATCGAACCCGGGATCGCTTTCACCGAAGTCGAACGCTCTGCCCACTGTGCTATCCGGGAGCACTTAAAAAAAATAATGATGAACTAGAATAAAAAAGTAAAATTGCAAATGTATACGGACGGAACGACATGTGATGGATATGTGATGCATCGAGGAATCATTCGAGAATATATGTCCTGGGTTCAACTCTAGACGACTCGAAAATACTCCCATAAGAAATGTAAGTAAAATTCTATTTTATCCTTCGTAGTAGTTATTTTTTTCAATTCGAGTAATATCGTGCATCGTTTTTTATTTAAAATTGTGAAATATTAGATAAAATATACAAAACTTTTTTAACTCATGAGGCTAAAAAAATGTCTACAAACCCCTATCTCTAACGATCTAGGTGATTGCTGTATCCGAGCTGAATAATAGATTAGGGCGTACAGTGGAATAAGTGATAAGATGGTAGTCTTTTGANGGAGGACCATATGTATACAATATATTTTTAAACTAAATTAAGTTCCGTGATTGACGGGGGCGTTTACTAGTAACATAATAAAGAGAAATCTCTCCTCAGCAACAAACTTGAAGACTATCTCAAATTCGGTGTTTATAAATAAATTTGTAATACTTGCGGAGCAATTTACATTGGACAAACTGGCAGACATCCACACACAAGGGTTAAAGAACACAGACAATGTTTCGTAAACGGTTCGAAAACATCACACTTAACACCTTCTTGATTATAATCACTCCTCTGACTTCTCCTCACACCTCTTACGCCATTTTATTATCTAAGGGACACAAAGACATTTTCGAACAAATGGAAATATCACACCACACAACAAGTAAATGCGCTTTCACTAACATACACCAATTCATGATCCCTTCCACAAGTTGTCGACGGTCAACCTTCTACAATAAACAGTATTCTGAGATAAAAACGGGAACGGACGGACACTACACTAATTATACAAAAGGATATTTATCGATTTCATATTTACGGAAATATGAAGAACTTAATGAAAAAGATTGTCTACCGCGAGAGGTAGTATAGGAAAGAGAGCAAGTAACAGACTTAGGTGACAAAGCGCACCCTAATTAATGTTTTGCATTGTGACGGCACAATCGCGTGCACACGTCATTTCCGAGTGCGGGGGGAAGAGTGGGTCAAGGCTTTAACTCCGCGGATTTCCTCAATTGAAATGCGACAGGCGACATATTCACCGAAAAGAAGCCGCAATTCCAGTTCTTATTAGGAGCGATTCGCCCGTCTGATGAAGGTCAGGTAACGGCGGAGAATGCGAGAAACAGAAGAGATTCACGCCGCGAAAATCGATCTCTACTTTCACTTTTCACCGAGTAGAAATGGACAAAGTTAATTTTAAATTTATGAAAATTCAAATCCGATGAGCTCATAGTCTACTTTGTAGAATGGTGCCACGTCGAAGTTTCTTTCTGGATATTTAAGGAAAATCAAATCACAATTTTTAATTTTTTTCATTGTTTGGTATAACACCGCTTAGCTCAAAAATTCCTTAAGATATATTAATATCAATATTTCACCGCTGAAATAAGAATTTGCAATCATCTTCCTTTCTTTTAACACTTGAATCTATTTCGTAGGACCATTATTTATAATTTAATTTTATTAAAGAAACAAACTCTGCAATCGTGAAAACATACTTTACGTGCATTTCTTATGCAAACGTTTTTTGCTCCTGGTTTCGAACCCGAATTAATTTTTAGTTATTTTCAAGCTTTTATATTACCTACTTTTACTTCATATAATTCAGCCTTTGTGAAATATTTTATCTTCTAGAGATTCCCCATCTTGTACCTCAAGATAGGCAAGAAATTTTCTTTTTCATCTGCACTATATTTATGTCACCCAAAATAATTCAGTAAGCAATGTAGAGCGAAGCCAATTTACGTAGAGTTAACGCAAATGTAGAGAGTTAACGCAGTTTCTTGGAAAAGTTGGATTTTCATCAAAACACATGCGGTACGAGAAATCTGTGGTCAATGAATATGCTTCGTGACCGCTTGGAGGAATTCTACGCCAAGAAAATTGATCAGCCGACATATTCAATCATTTGATTGATTTTAAGAAGTTGCCCTACATTTGTTATCAATGGCATTGCATCCGATGCCAAGACTTACTTCCCGCCGTGCTAATAACATTCATCTGGATGTTTAAAGGGCTGTTTTTCTCCGGCAGACAATCTCCACAAATTACAAAATTGTAAATATTCAAAAAGTATTAATCAGAACTACAAAACGTCTGTGATATGTTTGTAACTTGTGGTATCAAATAGCAAAGAGGTACTTTGTCACAACATAGCAGCTCGCATAAAGTAAATTATATAAACTTGCATAATTGAGTTGATTTTTAAGATAATTCTTGCTCTATTTCCATTGACAAAGGTTTGCTTTTACCTTTTGAAATTCTCTGTGAAAATCACTTAAACTCTAAATCTCCTGACACCAATTTGTTTACAAACATACGTTCTTGGCTTAAGGCGTCTTGGCTACTCAAAGACGAACATCCATCGATGAAAAACAAGAATCTAAAAATGTAGATAAAGATGCGTATGAAGTTTTATATTTTATGGCTGTGAAGTATTACAAAATCGGGGTAGAACATACGTAGTAGATTATCTATATATTCAAATACTTAGTAATGTAAAAAAATGCAAAAAATAAAGAAGAGGCGATATTCACGAGGCCACAATATTACCAATATTTACTATAATAATTTTTTCCCCCTATATTAACTTCTATTTATCTCAAATAATGATTACAATTGTCCCTATTGCGCTTGGATGAGTGAGCAAAACTTTAGGTTTAAAAAGATCTCTTTGTTTCCTTTCAAATGTATTTTGTGTTCTTAAATGTATTTAAAATACTATTTTGTATTTAAAATACTCAAGAGAAAAGCATTTTGTACTTCAAATATTCTTCGGCTTGTGTTTTGTCGAGCTCTAAACGTGTGATTGACAAGTGAAAATTATAATATTCGTTACATAACACCCCCTTTAGAAGAAGAGGATGAGAATTCGATTCCCAAAACAGTCCGCGAAACATTCTAAAGATGCAATCCGAAGAGATTGCTGAGGCTTTCTCAGGATTTATACAGTTGCGTCCGTAAACACATGTCTTTCTTTTTGGTCGGACGCCAATGTTTCCTTCGCTGGCTGGTGCGAAATATTTTTGGACGCACACACTTGATGCACAAAGAGCGAGGGTGCCATACACTTTCCTCGTGATTGCAACAATAACGGCCAGAAAGAGAGAGATAGCTCAAGAGAGATAGAGTTCCTCAGCGGGGACCTGTGCATCTCCTTGAGGTACATTTTTATCACCCGCACTTCTCGTCCTAACTTACGGGAGGACCCTCTCTTCATAACTCTCGATCAATTGAAGCGACTCCTCTAAGGCGGTGCCAAGAAACGCCCCAACGTTCGAGAATATATGTCCAGGGTTCAACTCTAGACGACTCGAAAATACTCCCATAAGAAATGTAAGTAAAATTCTATTTTATCCTTCGCAGTAGTTATTTTTTTCAATTCGAGTAATATCGTGCATCGTTTTCTATTTAAAATTGTGAAATATTAGATAAAATATACAAAACTTTTTTAACTCATGAGGCTAAAAAAATGTCTACAAACCCCTATTTCTAACGATCTAGGTGATTGCTGTATCCGAGCTGAATAATAGATTAGGGCGTACAGTGGAATAAGTGATAAGATGGTAGTCTTTTGAAGAAGATTCCATTGTGATTCAAGTATTTGCAATAGCGATAAACAAAACGTAAGGCCAGACTGGTCACCGTGTGGGAGATTTTCTTAATCAGCAATAATAATAATCACATGAAATTGAATAGGGAGGAAAAAGAAAAAGAAAGATCGGTGGCTTGACAGAGATGAATATTTTGCAAAGAACTGCATCCATCGAAAATAAAACCCACCACGAGAACAAGTACACTCACAGTAACACTAAACAAGATACAAGGTAACGGCAAATTTTGCACTGTTAAAACCGTAAAGTAAATAATGTGGACTTGAAACAAGTGATTAATGGTTTACAAGATAACCATAAATAGATCAATAGACATGCATTAAGATTATGGAGGATACATGCACAATTGAGTTGAGGTATTACCATACGATATACGATATATTAATGAATAGACGTAAATTTGAACTTAATATTGAACTGATACGTAATGTTATGATTTATGAAAACTAAGTACGTAGTATACTCAGGCAATTACGTATACTGTTGAATCTACCACTCAAATGCTAATTAAAACAGTAGCGAATACCTTTTAATAGAAAGAATGGTTAATGGTAGCCAAGCGGGGTTTTTACCGTTATANCTACGAAATTGAGACAAGTGTCACAAGAAAGGAAAATAATCATAGAATCTTATTTTAGTCGTGAAGCATTCATATAAATTCGAAATTTCGAGAACTTTGATAAAATATACGTAAAATTCGTTATATTTTTCGGAAATAAACAACCCATCCCTTTGACGACTAAGGTAATTGTTGAATGTTTATTTCAAGAGCGTTCCCATATAAATACACAGGGATAACCAATTAGTATAATTTTCCATAAGAAATGTACGTAAAATGGGTTTCCGTTACCTGCAGAGATTGTTTATTTTACAGCATTAAACTAGAAATAATGGTCTTAGGAAATCAAGAGAAGTCTCAAAAGAAAGTAAAATCATCATAGATTCTTATTTGAGTCATGAAATACTGATATCGATCCAAAATTCCGAGATTTTTGATAAAGTACACGGAAAATTCGTAAAACAACCCATCCATTTGACGAAAAAGGCCATCGTTGAATGTTTATTTCATGAATTATCCCATATGGACACACGAGGATAATCAGTTCTCATATTTTTCTATAGGAAATGTACGTAAAGTAGGCTTTCATGACTTGAAAACATTAGAATAAATGTTATAAATATTGGTAAGAAATATAATGAGTTATTATGACATTACGACGGACTGTTTCTGGCTAAGGAGGACCATATGTATACAATATATTTTTAAACTAAATTAAGTTCCGTGATTGACGGGGGCGTTTACTAGTAACATAATAAAGAGAAATCTCTCCTCAGCAACAAACTTGAAGACTATCTCAAATTCGGTGTTTATAAATAAATTTGTAATACTTGCGGAGCAATTTACATTGGACAAACTGGCAGACATCCACACACAAGGGTTAAAGAACACAGACAATGTTTCGTAAACGGTTCGAAAACATCACACTTAACACCTTCTTGATTATAATCACTCCTCTGACTTCTCCTCACACCTCTTACGCCATTTTATTATCTAAGGGACACAAAGACATTTTCGAACAAATGGAAATATCACACCACACAACAAGTAAATGCGCTTTCACTAACATACACCAATTCATGATCCCTTCCACAAGTTGTCGACGGTCAACCTTCTACAATAAACAGTATTCTGAGATAAAAACGGGAACGGACGGACACTACACTAATTATACAAAAGGATATTTATCGATTTCATATTTACGGAAATATGAAGAACTTAATGAAAAAGATTGTCTACCGCGAGAGGTAGTATAGGAAAGAGAGCAAGTAACAGACTTAGGTGACAAAGCGCACCCTAATTAATGTTTTGCATTGTGACGGCACAATCGCGTGCACACGTCATTTCCGAGTGCGGGGGGAAGAGTGGGTCAAGGCTTTAACTCCGCGGATTTCCTCAATTGAAATGCGACAGGCGACATATTCACCGAAAAGAAGCCGCAATTCCAGTTCTTATTAGGAGCGATTCGCCCGTCTGATGAAGGTCAGGTAACGGCGGAGAATGCGAGAAACAGAAGAGATTCACGCCGCGAAAATCGATCTCTACTTTCACTTTTCACCGAGTAGAAATGGACAAAGTTAATTTTAAATTTATGAAAATTCAAATCCGATGAGCTCATAGTCTACTTTGTAGAATGGTGCCACGTCGAAGTTTCTTTCTGGATATTTAAGGAAAATCAAATCACAATTTTTAATTTTTTTCATTGTTTGGTATAACACCGCTTAGCTCAAAAATTCCTTAAGATATATTAATATCAATATTTCACCGCTGAAATAAGAATTTGCAATCATCTTCCTTTCTTTTAACAATTGAATCTATTTCGTAGGACCATTATTTATAATTTAATTTTATAAAAGAAACAAACTCTGTAATCGTGAAAACATACTTTACGTGCATTTCTTATGCAAACGTTTTTTGCTCCTGGTTTCGAACCCGAGCATTTTGAGAGATGAGAATAGTCTTCGTGGAGCTTTCAACATCGTAGAAACATAATTAGAGATGGCGCAACGTAGAGCAAACCGTTTCGTCAGTGAAGATTTCAGGTTCGACAGCAGCGTTACAGCTATGATAAAATCACTTGGATGGAAGTAGGAGAGACTTGATTACAAGGAAGTAATCATTAAAACAGTTCTTTCTGGTCGTTCTTTCCGCATTGCAGCAGAGAAAATAATAGGGTAGATTAAGTAAGGTGTTAATACACACTCTGCCACACGCCACTGGCGACTCGCGGGGAGCAAATCTAAATCTAAAGGCAGTTTGTTTCATATCTCTACACCAAGCCTTTCTGAGATAGAGAGGTTGACGGACAGACATTTTGCTTTTTATACGTATAATACCAGCGTAAATTTCTCGAGCCATGACATCGTAAAAGTAATCATAGATTAATTATTTGAATTACCGCGAAATTTAGCGAAATTCGAAAAATACGATCCAATGCTCACAAATTTGCGTACCAAATAGAGCTTCCAGACGGAGTGCCGCCCCTAATTCGTCGGCGCCCCGGGCGGTCGACCGGTTTGATTCATTCGACGACTACGGCGCCACCAGTCAATCGCTATTCTTATCTTTTACGCCCGGAAAATCGCCTCCCGAAAGTTGGATGGAAAAGGTCTCGCGAGACTGGAATGAAAGACGCTCATGAAGGGGAACCGGAACACCGTAGAAGGGAATGGGTACTCGTCGTCTGGCACTTTATTTTTTCCGTCTCTCAATTCCAGCGTTGGTGGGCTCAAACGCGGGGCTCTTCTCCACTCAATATTCACAACTGGTTAAAGATATGTTGCGACGCACAAAATATGCGAGGTGAATGAGCAGTTGGGTGGTCATGAAGGAGATAATTGGGGAGTCACATTCATGCACCACCCGACGAGAAAAATGCACAGTTCAAAGTGGCGATTTTACAGTTCAAAGTGGCGATTTTACAGTTCAAAGTGGCGATTTTTTTCGAATCGGGATGCGCGGAGTCGCGACATCTTGCACAACGACGAGCAGATGCGACCATGACCAGTTAATCTGCGATGGAAAAATATAAGAACGATGGTAAAATGCATATTTGACCATTACTGGAGTAAGCTCGGAGCGCAGTGCTTCACTAACGTGGACTTGTTCTGCGTATAACATTCTGGCTCAGTGAGGAAAGCAAAGGCAAACTACCTCACTCCTCATTTTGCCTCAAGCCCCCTATCCAAAGCTTTTCGTTGCTTTCGGTGGAGGGGATGAGGTCCAAACCTTACAATCTTACTTTCAGTTCTTACATAATCAGCGATAATATGAAAAATATGTATGCTAATGTAGGTAATAATAGTCTTGTTCATGGCTGTGATGGTACGAATGCTACTGAGGTATGAGTTACGCTGAATAATGCATTGATTAAGGTCTCTCATTTCTTAATGATACGAAAAGTGTGAATTGTAGAGTCATTGTGCTTCACCGATTATAACATTATTATTAGTATTGTCTTAGTGAAGAAAGCTGTGGAAAACTAGGTTTTACACCCATTCATTAAAATTAGTAATTGTTTTTATTACTGTATCATAGAGATGATTTATGTTTACAAAAATATGGAAAACAATTTTGCTAATAATTTCCTGAACGCCGAAATGTTTTTCAATGAATTTAGCTTTGCGCTAAAACACAGGAAAAAGTGTTACTCGTAGAGTCATTAAACTTCACTTACACCGACTTTCTCTGATTATAGCATTCTGGTTGAGTGTGGATAGCAAGAACAGACTACCTCACTCCTCATCTTGCCTACTAAGCCTCAATTCTCTCTTAGCTCGTGGCTGATTGTAGTGGGTGTGAAGTTCCAAACTGCCTTCGGGCTGATTACTTTATTAACAATAATAAATACAATTTTCATTTGTTTACAATAAATTTCCTTCTTAAAAAGTTACGAAAGCACAAAAACTTTCAGTTTTAGATAATCTCAGGGCTTCCTCTAAAAGCCTGAAAGTTGATCAATTCTTCTTTGAATCCCACCAAAGGTATTTTTCGAGTGTAGAAAATAAATCGAGAAATTGTTAACCCTCAGCTCTAGCTTTCATGGATTCCTTTGCGATTCTGTTCATAGCGAATCCGATGTTGAGATTGAATGGTTAGTACCTGCCGTTAAATACCACCAACCAATCTACTGTCTGCATTTACAGATATAACTCGGGAGTGATATCTAACACATTTTTCTAAATGTTAAATCACGAACGGAAATGTGAGTTATTCAGTTGATGAATTTCTCTTCTGATCCGAGGAAATGAAAAAGTTGTCCTTGATACTGCAGCAGAGCCTTAGGGATAAGCGAGACGGGTGAACGAAGACGAATAAAAAGATGTGGATTTTTCCGCAGGTTTTTCACCCGAAACGTCCAATGTGTCGCCGGCGTTTTTTAACGAGCGTTTATTCCGCCAGGTTTTCGCAATAAAGGGCGGAAAAAGACGGATCTTAGAAGCCGAAGCATAAAATGTGTAAGGCGGACACGCGATGCCGCCTTGAGAAAGAAAGGGGGCAATAAAATGGCCGTACAATTTAGCTGAAAGATGGCCACAGGATGGTTTCCAGGCGGAGTAACTCTGCTTATTTCTGAGGAAGAAATGATTGACCGCTGGTCAGCCATCAGAGGGTCAGAAGTTGGCTGACGAAGAAACCAAGCAGTTGTTCCTATCAGTGGACGGAGATACGCAGAGCAATTTTTCATTCTCAGGCCACCGAAATGAGCAGTACATAATAATAATGTTATATTTACTCAAAATATATTTATATATCTTAGTACACCTTAGAGTTACAATATAAAAGTTTGAGTTTAGTACATCAGCTATTTACAGATGTAAATGTAATTTAATGTTTCATAAAATTACCACATCTAAATAGGGTCCTGACTAACCATATTTGGTTTGACCAGTTGGATATATTAATATTAAAAATAATTTAAAATAATCCACCTGAAACTGGCACCGAAACTTAGTCTCACAGATACACACACTCCATATTACAAGTACGCACCAGAAAGTACCTATAGTGAAGTATAGAAAATAACTATAGTGAAGTTATACAGGAACAGAATCATTGCCATAAATAAAAGTATACCACACAACCAAAAAGATATCACACTCATATATGTACCAAGTAAAACTACCAACCTCATAGAAATATCAGTACCTGATTCCACAAATTTACAAAAGAAACATGAAGAGAAATTACAGAAATACGCCACACTAAAAGGGGAAATAAAGCAAATTTGGCATCAATAATCGGTAAAAATAGCCACTATTAGTCAACCATCAACAAGTATGATACCAAAAGCATTGCATAAGTGAAATATATGCCTCCAAATGACATAAGTGCCTCCAAAAATATATATTTCGCTTCAAAAATCTGTAATTCTGGATACGTACTCCATCACAAGAAACATTCAAAGTTTTCTTCCTTCATTGTCTTCTTTGTCTAGAAGAGATCTAGAATTGGTTTTATTGGTGCCTCGACAGCTAGGGTCATTTGCACCAGTTACATATTTCAGTTATGTTCACAAAAATTAATATCTGGGACAATAGGTTCATCCATTGCCATATAAAAGGAAATTTAATCAAATAAAATAGAGGCTAGTAAAATTTTTGAGGGTCATAAGATAATTTAAAAAGTATAGCTATAATCAAATAATTTGTGCCAGAAAACTACAAAGAAATGAGAGACGATGAGTAATTGAATTCATCCTAGTCTCTCCTCATTAAATGTCATGAAAAAGGCTGTCCCTCGGATCACTGTTCTTCACTTTGTCAACTTTCGCAAAAAAAAAGAAAGTTGGAACACGGCTGTTAAAGAGAAGTTTAAAGGCACTCCGTATTGTGGAGAATGGAGACATTGTTACCGAAATGTACATTGGCATTTTCTCAGAAATCGATAATCCGGAGCTTTCCGTTTGTCTCTAAACGCGAGTTCCGCCAGCTGACATACGGCTTACGGATTGTTTTTAACACCTCTTTCGCAACTCTGTGTACAGAGTGAGGGACAAGGCAGCCCTCGAACCAAATACCCCGATAGGAGACTTGCAAGGAACCAATGTAACGTGGGCTACTTTACAGACGTTATTTAAATAGGTGGTAATGAGAAGTATTTTGAATCGATTCATCTATTTTTGTTTTAAATATGAAACTTCATATTGTTAAGAAACATTCTTCGTGTCGATGAGACAGTGAAAATTAAATGGATTCTTTCTTCGATGCAACGTATCTTTTTGTCGCGATATCAGTGCGGCATCTGCAGCGAGCAAAACCCAAACTAAACAAAAGAAGAACGGATAGGCAGAGTCCAGCGACGTCTGGCGATAATAAAATGCGGTTTAAAAGTCTTTAAGCAGAGGTTTAGAGAGCGGCAGTAAAAGTGCAGGGGTTAGGTAGTTGCATGCACGGCCCTTCCCTGGAGATAAAATGGAGATTTTATAATGACGAGAGGAAAGGGGCACTTTACAGCCTCACAGCGAATAAAAGGCCTGAAAAAGATATTATCGGAGGAACGCAATGCAAATAAGAGGCCGAAGATACACTTCTTTGAGGGAGCAGAGTTCTTCGGGAAGACATAACGACGGCTGATTTTTAAATACAACGTAAAACAAAGTTCTCGGTTTACTCACTGGGTATAAAAATAGAGCATTAAATTCTAAACTCGCGTAATTCAAAATAAGTATTTTCATCAAGAGCGAAGTCGAAAACCTTTCATTCTTGTACTGAAACAAATTCATCGGCCTCGGTGGCCGAGTGGTTAGCGTGCTGCCGCTCTCCAATCGCTCCGGGTTCGAATCCCGGCTAGTCGGAGTTTTCCGGTTAGGGGATGGCTGTGTGTGTCAGACCTTCGTTATTGTTTGCAGCCCACCACTGTAATGGTCCAGTATATGGATGTTTGTGGGGGTATTAGTATATAAATAAATTAAGAAATGTTCACATCAAGTGAAATTGCAATGGAAATTTCCTACCATATTTGTTCACCAAATTAGTTTTCCTTCGTAGGATTAGCAATAGAGATCTTACGAAGTTGCCTTGAGATGCTGAAATTATTTACATTTTAGCGTCAATAAGTAGTAATCTTATTATCAACAGGAATAAATGTATTTATAATTATTGGAATGCTTTAGCTTAATCGCTTCTTCAAATTTTTACTCGAATTAAATGCCTTAAATTTCAAATATGAAATAATAATGAGTCAGAGGTGGATTAATGCTATCCGAGGCCATAGGCGAAAAGATCAAAATGAGTCTCCCGCTAGGAATTATGAGTGAAAATGCGATTTTTTTCATACAATACACAAATAAACATCCCATATAAATCTACGGCAAGAATGAACAAAAATGATTTGAATTGCAGTACAGAGTATTTCTATAGATAAATAGGTAACAATGAATGATGGATAGACTTTTTTCGTTATATAGTGACATGAGTAATGTCTTAAATTGTGGAGGTGAAGATTTCCGCTTGGACTCGATCAATCTTCGTTTTCTAGGATGAAATCGTTAATCTTTCAATTCGTAGCTTATGTTAAAGTCTTAGGAGAAGATGTCCTAAGTTCTTCCCAAGACTACAATTTTATTGAGGCGATAGGGAACTCGAGAACGATTCAAATTATTTTTGTGGACTTTTTAAGATACGATTCAGATAATTGTATGCGTTCCTATCGTAACTGCTACCATTTCTCGATAACTTCCGAATTTTCCATTTGCTATTCATTACCCGAGTATAAGATGGAGGATAACGCATCTTTAATTTACTTTTGTCTTAGCATTTTTTATATGGAAGCTATCGAAGTATAGGAGGAGTTGATTTTTGCATTCATCACACTTTTCGGATTGCTATGAACGCAGTTATTCATTGAGCTGCATTTATGGCGTTTTGCACTGATAGAATTCGGTGAGGAAAGCCTATTTCCCATTCCTAAGTTTTTGGTAATAACTCGTAGAGGGGTTGAGGATACAGGATGCATTTGGATTGCATTTGGAATGAACAGGAGACCCAGCAGAATAGTTCATCACATTCGAAATTTATACCCCATGTCAAATTGTGCGTAACTGTCTAAAAGTTTTACGTATTCATAACTATTCATGATTCGTATTCATACTTTCTATGGCGACGTGTTCTCCCAAATATTCAATGATAGTTTATGAATCTCATTAAATGTTGGTTATTTGTACTTGGAAGACTTGCATATAATATTTCTCACAAATACAAAACACTCATTGTGTGAGTGTTATTTAAGTTTTGACTACGTACTTTTATTTGTATGTAATTGCAACACATGTATTACAATGATTGTAATTATAATATTATTGTACTACTGCAATGTTCTTTCACATATTTTAGCTATAACCAATAGTACGTTTTTCCACCCCCTTCCTGGAGGGTATTTTCGTGCAGTGGATAATTTTACTTTTACTATCCCTTGGGATTTTTATATCAACATTTTCTTTATTCATATACCTCTTCTACTATTACTTTAACATTAAAAACAGTACAAAATATAACGATGGGTTGAGTGGAGGAGGAGACTTTTAGTATCAATGTGGTCCAAATAAAGATATTTAATTATTATCTTTAAATTATTATAGAAAGATGGTTATAAAAAATTCGGCCCTAAATAGAAGTCGCCTATTGCAACGATCGAACTATTATATACGACGAATACACCAATTGCGCTGCAAAACTTATAGGGCATAAGTGTAATAAAGGTAGGTTCCTTTTAAGTTTCTTTCTTGTATTTCAAAGTTGCTTTGTAATATACAGTGATTAATCCCAAATCCTCATAGCCACCGCAATGTCCCTTTAATTTCTCCTCACATCTACAGCGCGTTCCAGTTTCTTTAGACTAACGATGACTTCCTATGAAATCAAATCCAATGCATTATGTCCCTTTCAGCGAAAATACATTCATGCGAGGACGCCTCAATGTGGAATCTCACATTAAGTAGTATGAAGGGCTCCCAGATAGCCGAAATACGTGTTGCTTTGCAAAGCGCGACCACGGAGAACCCTAATCCCCGCTGGTTTGAATTTCGCAACGGTTAGTTTGCTCGCAAACAACGGATTTTTTAAGCTTTTCTCAGTACTCTAATGAGCTAAGAAAGACTCGCTTTATAAATGCTATAACAATTCTTACGCGGCATTTAAGTGAGATAAAATTAAAAGTTTTCATCGAAGGAAATTCCGAGAATATTGGAATCGATAAGAGCGCATAAAAACGGAAATGAAAGCTTAGGGTTGAAGTGATGCATTCCTGCATTAGTAGGGGTGATGGATAGTAACCATTCTATTGCGGAGGAGGGGAATGGTAAGACGCACCCATTCTCTTGGGGAGAGAACTTTGCAATCTGCTAACGCAAGAAACGGTGTTGCGGCGCCGATCTGTCCATTCGCAATGTTTTCGAGGTAATTCTTCTTTACGAGCGCATGAATAGTTGGAGGAGATAAGACAGGAAAATGGTACACCTCGGCGATTCGGATTTCGCTGATGAAAAAGGAAGTGTCGTAAAGTGCATGAGAGTCGTTAAAAAGTGTTTCTTTCCGTTGGCTGCATCGGAAATTTGCATCGGAAGGTGGGGTTTTATAAGATGCGGAGAGAAGATGCAAGGAGAAGGGACGGGGTCACCCCATGACTGCCATCTCAACGATTTTTTCGCTGTAAAACCCCATTTCCTTGCGCAGTATTTTTTTCTTGTTTCAAATGCGTCTATGATATAACATTTCCCATCGAAGAGAGCGAAGAAATTTATCCTATTGCTAGGGCACTTCTACATTTAAAATTTAAACGAAATACTTAAACCTACCTTTCTCATCTACGCATTGAGCCGAAGTGCACTGCGAAAATTGCTTAAAATTTCCCTCATGCTTGAAAGGGAATCCGATGGCTATGTTAACGATTATTATAAAATATCTAATGCAACATAAGATATTATTCAACATTTTCCATAATTTCTGCAACTGTTTGAAATTCTGAAAAACGAATCTCTTCCAAAAGTAGTCGGAATATAAAACAGTTTTTCACGACGTATGTGCAATATAAAAATCATTTTACTATTCTCGGGATATTATTATACAAAAAAACAAAAAGTTCTTCTTCCAAATACATCTACGTATGTACCCTACAAACAGCCTTCCGTTGTGGCGTTTGGTAGGGGGTGCATTCACCACGATTCCACTTCCCTAATCGATCATTCTTGCGCATCCTTCGCGGAAAAATTAATTCTAGAAATGACTATTTCTATCATCTATTTCTCTGTTTTTCTCGCATTTATCAGAACGGCACAAGTATTAGAAAGGACGCATAATATCAACTACATATTCTAAAAGCGTACTTTCGCGGAATTTATTAAGTAAATTAAGCCTTTGTTTAAATCTTCTATTTTCCAAAGATTCTCATTCCGCATCCTGAAGCATTTGAGTAACCCTCACTGATTTCTTGTAACAATTTTTCACGAAATATATCGCTATTCGCTGTACTTTTTCTAATTCTCTAACACAACACCTTTCGGCAGGGTCCCAACACCACATGTAAACCCATGTGAGGCATAACTAACGGAAAGTAACATCACTTACGGACAATTCCCTTCACGAATCCGTGTTTCTTAAGCACTCTTCCACATACATTACGGAGGTACCCTATGTTAAGTTATGCGCGAGGGTAAAAATAATGAGAAGCAAACATCACACCATATTTCAAATATGCTCAATAATGGGGAAACAAGGTGGACGGGAATGGAAATTTTTTTAATTTTATGATACATAGTGTGAGATATCAATTTAAAGTAAAAGTGGCAATTAAACACTTATCGATGCCAAGCATCGTAAAAAGTGACGACAAGAGGCTAATGGAATCAAATTAAATGGATGGATATATAATGGCCTAATTGCTATTGCCGTTTCGATTAGCGATGATTGTGCTTCGATTATGTTGATCTTTTAAAACCGATTAAAGAATGCTATTGAAAGGAAATTTCAAAGAAAAGGCGAGAAAATGAGAAAATTCTTGAGGTAACTACAATGAAATACAGAGCCCATTACTTCAGCATTTAACCAACTCACTGTAAATACTCTACATCAGAAAATCAATAAATTTCCTTTTGTTTTCCCAGGTAATAATGATCCGACCTTTCTCTAAAGTACACACGAGATTTTCTAAAAATATGACCCATAATCGTTCCAATAATATTTGCTTGGAGGAAATGAAATATCCTTCGAAAAACTTTCCGCGCCTTCTCCATTTTGTTGATAGGTTAGTTCCCATTTTTGAGATACGGTCATGAAGGCTGAGATATGATCATCAGGCTCGTGTAGAAATACATGGAGTTGAGAGAGGCGAAATGTTCCCTTTGAATTATAACTATCAAATGTTTGGCCAATGAGCAGCATGACTCGTGCCTTGGATAAGGGCCACATGAAAATACGAAAACTTAGAAAAGGATTTTTATTTAAATAGTGTACTCCTCGAAGAGTCTTAAGTTATACGCCCGTAGTCACGTATCGAACAAATGAAAATGATAAATCAGTAGGCAATCAAAGAATTATGTTCCGTTTCATCATGCTCTTGGTTACACAACTTAGCGATGGTAAACTTTTATCAGCCGGCGTTGCTTCATAACTGCAAGCGAGGGTCGTTCTGAATTAGCTTCTATGTAATTCAAATAGTTCTCATTTCAATTAGAAAGACTCTGGAGCAGAAGAAATATCGTTTCAAATTGAATTTCAAATGAACAGTAAGTTATTCACAGAATCGAACTGATTGAATATCTAAGTGGTGTAGATTACAGTATTGCTCCATTGGAAGTTCCCACTTTGATTTTAAAAAATAAAAGTTTTCCGATCATCAAACAAATTGTTACTTTCGGGATTGACCGATTTGCAAAAGGAACCGATCAAAGTAATCATATTTCTTCTCGAATGCAGTAAATAATCCTCGCCAAGGATTACCGACTCACGCTGTCCGTTTTAATTATCAATTCTCAACCAAAAGTAGATTAAACATTCACCAACTGCAACATTCTTCTACATGCTTACTCTCAATATCTTGCCATAACGAACTATTTCTCGGATGAAAAATCTCTTAAAAGAACTAAGCGCAAGTTGTGAATGAGAGAGATATGTCTTCATTTTTTTTTGCAAACTTCGCCAAATGTTACATAGAAAAGAAGCTAAAATTTCATCATTCATCTCTTAAAAGTAGTCCAAAAACATATTTGAAGTAGCAGAGATAAAAAATTAAATAATTTAATCGAGTTAAACTAAATTGAAAAGGTTCCCAACGGAACGTGCTGCCTTTCGCTAAACCTTTTCTAATTCTGGAATACCACACTTGTTGCCCGTACACCGCTTATGTACTCAATACGGGAGTAACGAGCGTAAAGATACAGCCATCCTACCGTCGAATCGCTACTCGAAGCCGAGTTTCTTAATTGCAGCTACAAAAACGTTCTCCACATTAGAGTATTTGTGTAGCTAACTCCCTTTCAGTAAGATCACATGGTTAGCCATTCGTCTCTTAGCCGTTTATATAAATTTCATCTAAGGAATGAAGTCTTTGCTTCCTTCGATAGTCTTCAAGGACAACGGGTGCTACAATGTACTTCAATGGTGCTCCATTTGCATCAATTACATTCCGCGCTCAGAACACCCATTCATTATCCCTCCTTGATTTTCCTCCAGGCGTTTATCAATCCAGTCGTGGGATAATTTACACCCGCTTCGGTCTCGCCGTCATATTACAAATTGCCCGGGATGAATTACTACGAATTTATCAATAAGTCATTCCTCCGCGCATGAATATTTGCAATATTGTACCAAAAATAAACACTTTAGCCAAATTATAATTCTTCCGAATCAGTTCGAGCCATTTCTCATTCCGTTCAGCACTGAAATGCGTTTTGCCCCCGATTTTTGGATGCGAAACACTCCTTACCTGCCCTTGCATATGCCTTCGGCTTAATTCAAACCCACACATCTTTTCACTGATTCACTCGCTGTCAATTTAGAATAAAATATCGTTTTCAGCGAAGATTTAAATAAAGAAAGAAGCAGATCGAATGCGGTCGCAGGAATGGAGCGAGTTCGTCTCCCGAGGCCACCTACTCAGCTTCTTACCATGATGAAGTATGCTTTCAAATCGGTGTCCATGTGTTCCGCTCATTCGCTCCTATTTTACTACATTCACTAGCCTTCCCTAGTCGCAGGTAGTGAACCCCGCCGCTTTTCTAAATATGGGCAAGTATTCGTTATTTTAAGGACTTTACCACGAGAATGTTTGAAATGAGTCAGTTTCGCACCTTAGGGTGGATTGGAAATGATTATTTTCATTAATGTTTTATGAATATTTAGTACAAGCTGGAAACTAGGCCACGTGGTACTCATGGTGGTTCCACTATGTTTGTTGGAATTGAAAATATTAAGAAAGTTGCGCGAAAGAATTAATCGTTATGGCGCTAAGAAGCGAGTGATTGGTCTCGGGTTGGACACCGCCGTAGCACAATCCATCTATTGCGGATTCAACGTAATTACTCACCTAGAATATGCGGCGAGTATATGGGATCCAGCGGATGAAACGGATACCCGCGAACTCGAGAAAGCGCAGCGCAAGGCGATACGATTTGTTAATAAGTGCTACGATAGAAAAGCATGCGTTGCGAAAATGCTCTCTGACGGAGGTTAGGAATCCTTAAAAGAAAGGAGATTAGAAGCTAGGCTGCGATTGCTTGATAAATTCAGAGAAAGGACATTTCCGGAAGACGTAATCGGTATTAAGCGACCCCCTTCTGCCACTTTGGCCGATCCGAGCGTTAAATAAGAGAAATAGATGCGAGAACAAGTCGTTTTAGGGACTCATTATTTCCGCGAACGATACGCGATAACAATAAGTGAAGATGTAACTTGAACGCTGTCTTTAAGCCCCCTACCACACGCCTATGGGAGGCTTACAGAATATTTATGTATAGGTAAACATATATTCTACAAACCTCATAATACCGGGACCTAAAGTGAATATTAGTTTAACCCCATTTTAAGTACATATTAGAAAAATGGGCCATATTTGTGTAATATATTACAGAGAATGGGGAGTAGACTTTACAGTATGTATTGACATTACCATCGAAATACATTCTATAAACATATTATGATAACTCTTTATTAGGCGAGGTTATGCTTTTTGGCCTTTCTTCCACCCAACCTCAAATGTCACTACATAATTGAAGTTATTATATTACAAAATGAAAAACAAAAAGATTAGGTTTGTGAGGAAAAATCTTACTGAAGGTTATTAATTAATATAGACAAAACCCCACTGTGCAGGAAAACAACCACAAGGAAGGGGGATGTAAAAAACCCGCGAAAACACAGAGCATAAAATAAGAAATAGAAAATTAACATATAACACTTCAATGCAATACGTAAAAATTACATTTTCTGTTAAAATATAATACAATATGTAGACATAATAAATACAAAATTCTTTCTTGGAGTGAAAAACAATAACAAATTGTGATACGTTACTGGAAATTCGTCAGAACAGTCTAATTGTGGCTCCTTTTACGGATAAGTGTTTGAGATGAGGCTTGCAGGGTACTTATGTAGGTTGCCTTCAAGAATAAGCCTGCTCATACTTAGTACAAAAAATTAATACTTTCAGCAAAAAGAATGAGAATCAGGAGAACTGGTCATATTTCTCATTTACAGAAATGATTCACTTGGGAAGAAGATGAATAAAATAATCGGCTACATACGTAGATGAGAAAAGTAGGTTTAAGTACTTCGATCAAAAATCTATGCAAAAGGAAAAATTGAGCGAAGGCGTCTAACTTCCACTTACTTCCGACCGGTTTTCGCAGCCTCGACACTGCTGCCAATGCAAGAAAAAAAAAACGTTACATAATTGCGTATCTCATGCGAAGCTAAAAGTTGAAAGTGATTTAGAGACGGTTTACAGTGGGCAGTTAATTGAAATGCTCTTTCCCTAGAATCCATTTACAACGAAGCAGAGGAATAAAAGTTATCGCACGGCTCGAGATGGATTGGGAAAATGCACAGACAAAAGGATACAGATCTACGAGCCGCAGCTGCGAACACTTTATGGCCACAGTTCCTGTTATGAGACGAGAAAAGTAAACGCTTCGGAATAAGAAGCGGATTATGTAGCCACCTATCGGATACAATGCGAACTGATGATGTGGGCAAATATCCGAGTTACAAGATCGAACATTTACGGCTTTTATCCATTCTCTGGTAATTACAGACACCACTGTATTTTAACGGAGATTTCCCAGGTCTAACGGTGGCTAATTTTCCGCCACTCAAAAATTAAGGTTGTTATCCAAGTTTGCTAACCCTCCGTGAACCACGTGGGGTAAAATAGACCCCAATGAAGTTAAAAAATCTCCGTAACAAGATGACTAGTTTTTGTTTCCTTGTCACAAAAATTTTTAAAATCTTCTTTTATTATTATCAATAATTAGAAAAATTATAGATAAATAAATTAATAAATGATTACCCATTCCATGACTAGATATTGCATGGGGTCTGAGAGACCACAAATGGCTCAGGATGTAACGTTTATTCACTTAAGGATTAAGGAAAGGTGTAAATACTCTGCTCGATGAAGTCGTGTGGCTGAATCCCAAGGAATAGTGTGGAAAGTAGTGACATGACTGGGACACGAACACTTTATGCCCTAATTTTCGTAACAGTTTGGAAGAGACGCGGCATGGTAATTCAGTGGTTAGAATACCTGCCCGGAAAGTGGGAGACCTGGGTTCGAGTCCCAGTCATGTCACCATTTTTCACACTTTATTCCCTTATTTACTTAGTTTACGGAGAGGTCATTCGATACTTATTTCCAGGGGCGAATTTAAGAAATCATTGGCCCGTAGCGCCGATATCAAGTCAAGGCCCCACTTTTGGAATTATTGTAATATTAAAATATGCTGATTTGGTAATAATTTACTGGGAAGTATGCATGTAAATGTATAATAATAGCGTATATACTCTTGTACAGGTCACCGATTTTCCGTTTTTTTACGCACCTCAGTCGACCCTATTCTTTTTCGTAAATACTGCAAATCAACTTCTAGTGAATTAATTTTAATTATAATGTGTGGAATTTAAAAAATTATATTTTCAAGCAAAAGAGATATAATTTAACAATTTTAACAATAAACATTCTGAGTGGTATAACTTGATGACTTCGTATAAGTCGGGATATTAAGACGATGTTTTTGCAAGCTTCAGATACTATGACGTTGGCCAGATTCGATCTCTCTATTTTCTATGATCGATGTATTTTACATCCTGACGATCCAAATGAAACTTTCATTACATTTTATGCTCTCTATTAATTATAAAAAGGTTATTATCCTACTCATTTTTATGGTCATTTTAAACCACAGAAGTATGCATAGGAAATAAGAATTATTTTCATTTCAAATATAAGTAAATACTATATATTAGGATGATAAAATAATTTTGTCGAGTAAATATACTTGTTACACAACAAACATCTAAAGATGATTTGTGAAGTTTTTTTTCTAAACTTTACTGGGTAGAACTTTCTGGATTACTCTCCTACTTATCTGGTGTATAGGTCGACCCTAGATTTTTTTGTTGACATTTTATATTTAAAGGTCGACCAATACACGAGTATATTTATATATTAAGTAAAGGCATACACAACAGTTTCAAATATATAGTTACATTTGCACAACGCAAGGAAAGTAGTACAAAAGAAATATAATATATAATAATATAAAATTGGTATAGAATACAAAAATAACATAGCATATATAAATACAGAGTAAAATAGACAAATTCAAGTCTACAATACAAAGTCAGTAATTATAAGAAAGTTAACATTATTCTTCACAATACTTTTGAGTACGTAAGGGGATGCGTGAAACAAATCGGTGTCGTAACAGAACTCGTTAGATTCTCTCATTTTATGGTTTAGAAGTAAATAAATGTACAATTTCTTTGTGAATAAGGGATATTACAAAGATCAAAGTTTCTACTATTAGCTACTGGGGTGTTAAAATTTACCAAGGAGGGCAGTGAAAATTTGATATTATTACGATATTTGGGCAGAAAGGAATGCCCCAAATTTCTTTTCCCAAAAATTACATATATATTATATTACAGAAGTATTATTATTATTTAATTGAATTATCCACTGCTCTTCATCCTCCACTAAGATGTCTTTTTAAGATAATATACATCTCCAATTGAAGTAATTAAACGTCGAAGGAGGAAACGGTCGAATATTGAGAGGATTGGGATTGCTGTCTATCTGTAAAGTATTCAGCCCGAAGGCCGTTTTGGGACCTCATTCCCTTACGAAGAGCTAGGACAGGGGAATGAGGCTTACAGGGAAAATGAGGAGTGAGGTAGTTTTCCCTTGCTTTCCTCACTGAACCAGAATGCTATAAGCGGAATAAGCCAACGTTAGTTAAGCACAGTGGCTCTACGAGTAACACTTTCCGTAACATTGCATGGGGAGAAACCTTAATTAACGCCATTATCCTGCGTCATAAGTCGAACGTAGGTCTCTTCTTTCGAGCGGATACTCTTGTCAAATCAACATATAGCTAGAGCATCCTTTGGAGAATGGAGGATCCAGGCTCGAGTCCCATTCATGCATGACTTCTTCACTTCCGTTCGTCCCTTGGGTTTATTCATATGCATCCTGCTAACTTTGTTTCAAAGCCATTCCTTTACACAACGGGCCTTTTTCTATTACGGGTTTTCTTCGTATGCTTTCATTGTAGCTGTAAATTTTTCTTACCAATTCTTACTGAATTGTTTTGCTTACGCCTGGAGAAAAATCCATGAGGACAACTGCTTAGAAGACCTCGAAACATCCACTGAGATTACGTATCAAAGTTTAGTTTTTGCTCTTACATTACCTCCGCATTTTTTTGCGTTCTCCTTGATTTTCAGAATGTTTCCGCACGGAATCTTCTCAGAACGAAATATTATACTTTTTCCAACCGTATTCAGCGCTACTTCTCTAGTTTTTAGACGAATTCAACTCTCATTTTACACCTCGATAGAACAATCTTACAGCGAATTAAATCATATTTTACCGATCAGATAACAAGTTGGGAATACCTTCGACTGAAGGTGAAATAAATTAATTTTAAAGGGAAACAGACTTAACGTACGACAAAACGCTATCATATATGGATATTATCTTTTTAAATCTGTCCCAACTCTCGTAGACTAAATAAAAGAGTAATTTTCTTAATAAATGAGTGATGTGTTTTACCACTGCAATTAACTTGGAATAATCTAATTTACTTAATAAGTAATCAAAAGAGTAATCTAACTTGTAATTAATAGACCAATAATTAACTTAACTAACCAATAATTCGGAAATGGTATCATAGCTAAGATACGGTAGATAACAAACATCCAAGGCCAACCAATAGCACATAAAAGAGGAAAAAATTCAGAGAAGTGTTGACAGTTGCTACTCTTTCTCTGTTACAAGAGTATCTGATAATCGCGCTAAACCATCATATCGAAGTAAATCCGCGGTCAATTTATTGTTAAGTACTCGTAGATGCGACCCCTTAAACCTTTCCACAGACACTTTAAATATGGCAAATATTTTTATTTTCTTCCAATAAAAACAAGTAAACAGGTACTCCTCCACAATAGCAGATATAGTTTCGGCGTTAACCTGGTGGTACTCCATTATCAATAAAACACAAATGGAGATAATGAATGAATTTATACTGAACCACACAAAAAATTACAAAACACGACCGGTTTCGATGCATGGCATCATCATCACAAAACTTTCGGTTTATATACACAATTGGGGGGGGGGAGAGGGAGGGAAGGGGGGAGAGAAGTGCAACATACTAAGCTCGGATAGGACGAGGGAGAGTGGGGGTGGTAGAGAGGCGAATGGAGGAGGGAGGGGAGGGGGAAAGGGGTAGGAGTATTAGAGAGGGAGAGGAGTGGTAACCGCTTTTGTGTGGTTCAGTATAACTTAATCCATTCTCCCCATTTGTGTTTTATTGACACCTCCACAAATTAAAATAAAATTTGCTAAACTTAAACTTGCTATGCGATGAAATTCTACCCAGTAAAGCGTGAATCAATTATGGTTTTTCATATTATTAATTGCACGCAAAAGCCGTTAAAGAGAAAACAATTCACTATCCGACGTGTAGCTGTTAATCACGAAAAACATACTAATCGTTTGTGAATTGAGTACAGTTTGCAAAATTTATGAGTTCGTCGTTCCGTATTTTGCTAAGGAAGACGTAATCCTATCCATATGTTGGATTTAGAGATATAAATGCCTCACATCCATCGCATTTTAGTCCTTAGAGGGCGATTATCCTATTTAATCGTTTGAGAATGGCGAGAAGTGCGCACAAACACGACTTGGAGAACTGCATCCGTCACCTTGGCACTTCAGAAACTCGGCTTCGTCATGCGAGTCGGAAAGAGGGACAAAAACCCCATGAGCGGCGCTGTTTTCCGCTAGTTGAACCCCATCGACAGTGTGCAGTACATCGGTCCCAGCAAACAAAGCTTATTTCGCGAATTAGAAAATGTACTGCCAAAGACGATACCTTCCTATGAGATTTTTCAATTTAATTGCAGTTTACCTCATCCGCCCCATCTATTTCATAAATGTTATATATATATATAT
>KZ308620.1:562297-595487 GCA_000376725.2 Ladona fulva
GAGATATCGTAACGGAAATGTTAGAAATTCTCAGTTGGGAAAAATTAGAAAAAAGGCGGAGGGTAAATCGATTGGTAGGCATCTTTCAGGTAAGAAACGGTGGCGAGGTTTGGAATGAGTTGAAAAGCAGAATAGTAGGACCGATATATATTGTTCGAGGGGATCATAAGCATAAGTAATTTAAGCATAATTTTAAGTTAAAGCTGAGAAAGCAAATAACAGATTTAACTAAGTACTTATTCATAAATAGAGGGATTAAAGAGTGGAACAATTTGCTTGAAGAGGTCTTCATACACTTTCCTAAGAACAAAAAGGAGTTTAGAAAAATATGTAAATTTTAATCAGACGTGGTAATGTAAATTGTGTTAATATACTATTTAAATTTAGATTCATTGTAATGTAAAGGGTGTAATATGTATAAGAGATGATCTGTTGTGTAGTGTTTATATTTAATAAGTGTATGATATATGATTAAGCTGCCACCAGACTTGTGTTTTTCCACGGACAAATTTTGTAAATAAATAGATTTAGATTTTAGATTTATATTTTTACCCCGCCAGCGGCGTATGGCAGGGGGTGTATTAACACCTTACCTAATCTACCCTATTATATTCTCTGATGCTATTCGGAAAGAACGACCAAAAGTATATGTTTTAGCGAATATTTCCTTGTAACGCTTGGTCGTCGCCTCTCGAAGATCACGCTTGCTGTTCACCGGAATGACAATATCCTTTACTTCGCCTAAAAATTCTGCACCGATAAATTTTCGAAAAGATTTCGTCAGTAATAAGATCTTCTCTCCTGCAGCGGGTTCCACCCGAGTGATTTTATCATGGCCGTAACGCTACTGTCGAACCTGAAATCTACACTGACAAAACGGGCTGCTCTACGTTGAACCATCTCTAAATCTGAGACTAACCCTACTTAGTCCGATATGATACTACAAAAAATATCAGGGAAATAGATGCTAGAACTATTCGATTCAAAATTTCTCCTTTTTTTTGAGAACGTGAAGATGTGAAACATCAAGATCAGAGTAGGGATACAACAGGGCACGATTTAGGAGTATTTGAGATAATATTTAGGAAGAATAGAGCCACGTAGATGCACAAAGAAGTTTCTGGGTTGTCAGTTAAGGAAATTCTCACCCATAAGAAAAGCATTTAAACTTCAATTTTCGTCGGTTATAGACTTAATTTCTTTTGCAAGATTAAATTGGAAGGAATAGTCGTATGAAATCGAAATAAGTACCAAAAGAAGGGAAATTAATCACAGATCCTTTTAATGGTCGTAAAAAATCCATTTTTTTCAAAGTTGCGAGAATTTAGATAAAATATACGAATATTTTCTGAAATTTTGAGGTTGTAAGCAACCCGTCCTCTGACGACCAATGTGATAGTTTATTCTGAGCTCATATATTTTCCCATAAGAATACATTTGGCCCAATTAGAAGCAATGGCAAGAATTGACGATATGAAGAGGAGGAAAATTTTCAGAGATTATAACTATTACGTACGCGAGCTATTTGTATTGATGAATCGCAGGGGCGATAAACACAGGTAGCTCCGTAGTGAATTAGACTAAACTAAGATGCGATGTGTTATTTTCTCTTAAGTACAAATAGGTATACTATATTTAATCCGACTTTATTTTCCCCGTTGAGAGTCGTTGATATTATATGTCCTCCTCCACGGGTTTCATCAAATCGCAAAAACGGAACATGCTGATTGCTAGGGAGAGAGATAAATGCAATTATTTGCAACATTGTTGCATCCGAGTCTGAATGAATACACCGTTGCATATGCTTGCATTCTCACGTTTCTCCTGTGATCCGTGGGTGCATTCGTGACTCCTCTGGTGACGGGCACAAATGAAAGTTGTCTGCAAAACTCACTACGCTACTGATTATTCCCTTGGACGACCTCCAACGCATTGTCACATATTTCACTGTTTTTTATTTCACTCTCTTCACATACGACCTTTGAGGCTATCACTAAGTACAATATTCTAAGCGTTCAACGTGTATTGAAATACAATTGGAAAATAAAAGCGGAAAATCGGCACCATTAATATTACTTTCGATCAAAAGGAAACTGAATGTGTTTGCATCAGTCTTTCAGCCCTTTTATATATTTTATTTATCACTTCAAGTTTCTCAAGGTGTCTTCAAATGATGGATAAAAAATCAAGCCCTTTTCCTTTGTGTTCCGCAACATGTAATAGAAAGATGTTGAAGTGCAATTTTTAATAAATTGCAATAAAATAGAAATATGAAATAATAATTTTAAGTAATAAAAGTAAAATTGTTGGAGTATAATACATTTTGTGAAATACACCCAAGATAGGGGAATTTTTCCAATCCTGTGAGTGAGAAGTGAAAATTTTAAATAATAATAATAATAAAAAGGTTTTTTTCAAATTCAATCTCATTTTCAATGTCCGACAAAATAATAATAATAAATATGTACATATACATTCGAATCATAAATTCAATACTCTTTTAACTATTTAAATTAATAAAATTAAATCCTATCACTCAACATTAAACATCGTTGCGAATAGAAATAATTGACACGGCACACATGATAACCATCTTTTGCAACCACATGTTGACAAAATCGCATCAAAGAAATGGTTAATTACAAATATTTTTTCCGAAACAGAAGGCTTTATGATTGCTATTCAAGACAGAGTAATAAAACAAAAAATGCCGGAAATTCATTACCAAAGAACCAAAATGTTATTGACAAATGTCGAAGGTGTAATATTCACTCAGAAACAATATAATACATTACAAGTGGATGTAATGCACTGGCAAGAGCGGAATACACACGAAGACATGATAACATATGCAAATAAATGTACCTCGAATTGCTAAGAAAGTACAATGTCATGATTGTTGTATTAATAGCCGACCTAAGAAAGTTAAATTTTGATATTCGTGTACATACACAGGGGCGGATTTCGCTACTAGAGGCCCTTAGGCCCAAAGATCAAATTGAGGAATAACGAGTAAAATTCGAACTTTTATAATTCATTAGCATAGTCTTATTAAGGGCCTCAGCCAGCATCTGTTGCGCCTAATTATGAATTCGCCTCTCCACATATGTGCATCATTTATTAACATAACGTCCCATCATTAGAGTACGATATGTCAACGGAAGAAACAAATGAGTTACTCTAGCCCTATGGCGGACAAACAGCCAAAGTCGCCTACAAATGTGTCTTATTTTGAAGAGAAATGGTCCACTAAGTCTCGAATCTAATCCCGTCTGCTCATCATCAGTGTCCCCTTTGGGCAATACAACTTCCCCTCCAAGATTACTGACCTTCGTCTCTGCCCAACGCCTTGGGACGGGTCGCCTATCCTTGAGCCGTATCTCCCCCCTTTTGGTTTGCGTACCTCACTCCCCCCTTTCCTTACGAAAAACGACGCCACCTTATCCGCCAATCTTCGGCACATTCGTGGGCCTCAGTGCGGCGACTTTTTTCGGAGTAAAGGCGCTTTCCGCTCGGGGGAGCGCGCTTCGAAAAGAGGCCAGAGGGCGTCGAAAAGGGGACGGGAATGGTGGAGGAAACCGGAATCTGCATTTCCCTTCTTCAACTGAAACATCTTGCATCTCGTCAGCCATCTACACAGATGGAATACATTCATCTCATTCTGAATAGTTAATTATTGAGAAAACTGCTGCAACAGAGTTTTCTCCAGGAATGAAACTCATTTTGTTTTCACAGCCAAAGGAAAATAGGTATGTACTTATTATCCTTGAAAGGATGTTTTAATTACAAACATGAACATCATCCTCACGTAGATTTTGAGGTACTTTTGCCTCTGCTGGGAAATTACATTGCCCATAAACGCCATCTTGTTATAATAATATCAACAACAACAACAAAATGAATCAGTAGACCACATCATGGGAAGATGCTCTGCACTTGCCAGCCAAGACTACACCGCAAGACATAACAATGAGGCGAAAATCATCTAGCAAAGGCTAGCAATTACTAAAGAACTGATTGTGGAAGATATCCAATTGTACATATAAAAACCGATTAGTATAATAGAAAACAATAAAACAGAAATCATATTTCGATAGAGAAATCATGACATCATTGCCATCAAAGCCAAAGATCGGATACAATCTTCATTGATAAAATTAAACAGGAAGGATTATTAGTAGGCAAATTCGCAACTTACGACTGCAATATTCAAAGCACTTATTCCAGAAAATTAGCCAGTTAGCAATAGAAGTAATAAACAATGGAAGTTAAAGAATGTAATCATCGTTACCATAGTGATATCCACAGCAGGGGTAGTACTAAAAACAGTGACAGCCAGTTAGGAAAGATTAAACGTTGGAGTTAGCATATATTTATTCCAAAAGTCTGTGATTCTGGATACTAGCTGTTTTATTAGATCGTTTTTAATGAAGATAAGGGATTATTATAATTGTATGGAACTTGACAGCAGTCCGTTTCCATCTCATCACACCGTCACTGTGGCGATCACGAAAAAAAAACATAATAATAATAATTCTTGCGAATATATCTGATACAGAATATTTGGGAAAACACAATCAGGTTACTAAGCTGGTACATTAACAGTTAGGTATGAAATATCCATTTTTGATGAGTATATAGTACGTGGAATATTACAAATGTTAACCTTTTCCTATCTTAAAGAGGAACATCATCATGCATTATAGGTATATACCTTTCTTGACCGATAAATCTATCAAATATAAAATTCCATAGTAAAAACGTAGGTGCAGATGTTCTGAAATAGGTCGGGCGAGATTTAAAAAAAACACGGAAAGGGTAACATATAAGGACGCATAACTCTAAAAAGAGGAAAGTGAGTGACCTAGGAAACCTTGAATTCATTAAAAGCACTACGGATGGAGTAAGGTTTTAGTAAAGAGCATTTTTCAAAAAGGGAAACCGCAAACCACAAGCAGATCGTATGAAAGTCCACTTTATATTTCATAACCTTCGCAAGACGTAATTAACGTCAAGGATTGAGGAAACGTAAATTACTAAGCTCGGAAGAGCCGTGCGGCTGAGTCCCAAGGAATGATAGGTGTGAAAAATAGCGGCATGACAGGGACTCGAACCCAGGTCTCCCACTTTCCGGGCATCTTGGTAACCATGGACGCGGCATTGTAGTTCAGTGGGTAGAATAGCTACCCGTAAGTGGGGGACTTGGGTTCGAGTCCCAGTCATGTCGCTATTTCTCACCAGTTATTCCTCAAGAATAATTTTACCTTCGTTATTTACTGATATACTTTACGAAATTCTACCGTCGAGAACAACATAGCAAGGAATGGAGTTTGAAGAATTATAGTGCCATGAAAAGAAACCATTTATAGGAGGGAATCGGATACACACTGCGAACAGTTTGTTGACAGCGAACATATAAGAGAATAAATAGATCGCAGATCTTTCTCGGATTTTAATTATTTTGTAGGAGGCTTTGCAACCGTAGAACGCCGTCTGGAGGAAACACAAGAAGCCATAAAATTGTTAAAATGTGGGGGAGGGAATATTGCCGATGGGGAAGGATATAATAAAGGAGAATATAAAGTCGAATAGATAGGAGATGATGTCACGCTTGGTCTGCAAAGTAGGGCGATAAAACTGCGCTCAACGGATGCCCCAAAGAGACTTACAAGAAGTCGATGGGGTTTTTTTTCTCGGGATGCTGTCAATGATCGAGAGCGAATGCAATTTGATTCCATTGCAAGCGCTTCGACGTTAACCCATCTCATTGTGTACATTGGGTTCTCTAAGCCGTCCCATGAACAATCGCATCCAATTTGTAATGTTGCCGTTTTAAGACAGTTTACTCCAAGGTTAGTTAATTTGTTGGCTTACACATTCCGTTGAAGTGATAAAAAATTTGAAATTAGCTGAAAATGTTGGCGATTTTTGTCCATGCAAGTACCATTCGCTACTGCAGACGGTGGGGAAAACATGTATGCACCATTACGGATATGAAACAATTTTAAATGGCCTATCGCGAACATTCAATACAGTCAAACCTTGGATTGTCAGTATAATTTTTTCCGTAAAGGTGCTCGTAATCCGATGCACTCGAATATCTAAGCGATTTCCCTTTAAGAAAAAATGGAAACTCAGATGACCATGATTTTTTCCAAATCCTAAAACATTCCTATTCATAATTATGATTATTTGGGAAGCAATGATCACGTGACGCACGGCAGACTAAAGAGAGTTCACATTCACACGTATCGAAAGGACCTCGCTCGTACATCAAGTTAAATTTATTGAAAATGTCTGCTCGTTTTACAAAACATCCGGAAACAAAGTTACTCGCTGACCGATGTTTCAGTGTATTGTGCTAAGGGAAAGGAATGCAGTCGTTGATTAACCCTGTCGAATAACTTAGAACTATTAGCGACTTGACAAGCGACAACATGATCATTACCGATAATTACTTGAAGGATGAACATATAATATGCAAAGCCGTAACTAATTAGCAACCATTTTAGCAAACATTATGTTAAAAATCAATTTGATGTAATAGTGTCAATGTTTCTTAATAAGCTACTGAATCATCTCGAATCACTACAGAAAATGGGGCAAGTAAAGTTCAAAATGAAACAATATCTATTGTTTGATACTGTAATAATAGATAAATAGCATACAAAATATTTTGTTGCTACCTGCAGAGTTTTATCTGTATTTCATTTTATCTTTGTTGTTATAATTTCTTTGTTTGTAGTATTTTATTGACATCTGTTGTTGAGATTTCTCGGTATATATTATTTTATTGGTATTTGTTGGTTTGATCTCTTAGTATGTAATATGTTATTGACACTCGTTGCTGCGTTTATCAGGATATTGTTTGTTTGAATTTTTACTAATCTCATTGAAACCGAATAATATCATTGCTGTATAACGTGACACCTCTCGTTGAGTCTACCCTGACTCAGGATGATTAGAGAGTACTACTTTTGTAAAATCTTAAATGAAATTTCAGCTGAAATAAATTAAAAAAAAAATTAATTAGTGAAATGGTGCGACGATTGGCAATTAGCGCTAAATGTAAACAAATGTTCAGTAGTTAACTTCTTACTTCTTCTGCGGTTAACTTCTTTTAAAGATAATCAATTATTAATGAGTATTCGCACAGCCTTCGCGAGATAAACTTAATAACAGTAGAATCGGTGACCCTCATAAGAAATAAGGAGACCCACATCCGCAATATAGGAAGAGCACTTAAGAAACTCGGATTAGTGAAGAGAATAGTCGGTCGGAGCGAAGAAAAAGTCCGTTAGCGATGTTACGTTGCGTTGGTCAGGTCTCATCTTGAATATGCTTGTAGAGTGTACGGAGCCCTGCCAAAAAGTGTTGTATTCGGGAATTAGAAAAGGTGCAGAGAGAGGTGATATTGAAATTTTGTGAAAAAATGCTACGATAAATCAGGAGCGTTATTCAGATGCTTCATGACGTAGGCTGGGCATTTCTAAATTAAAGAAGATTTTTAAAAAATTCTCAATTTACTAAATTAAGTCAAGCGTAAGTATGTACGTTTTGAGATGTTGCCGATATTACAGTACAGATTATACTGCAACTCTTAAGAAGGTAAACAATATGAATTTATTATCTCTGCTTCTCCTCTTCTACTATCGAGGCAAGTGGTTTCATATACAACCGAGGGTTGGTTTGTTTTCGCTCATAAGAATCTCATCTCTTACCAACCTCTTCGTTTTTCCATAACAGTCCAGTCAAATTATACACAAAAAAGGGCTCAACCTTGCATAAGGTAATTTGATCATTACTATACCATCATTACAGAAAATCAGTAATAACAAACTGCATTACTGACTTTTTCCAAGAATCCGTTTTTGCGAAATCTTTGTTTTATGCCATTTTTAGGAGGAGCATTTTGAGCTGCGAGCGTCGTTTTTAATTCAAATTAAAGTTACGCAAATGTCCTACTAATTCATTTCTAATAAGTTACCTCGTAGGATGAGCATTTCTTCCGATAATTGGCAAGACAAGGACAAAAATTTTTCATTTCATGTAAAAAAATGGCCAATTTTTGAAAAGATATTTCTCAGAAAGTTCTGAACAAATGGTAAACAAATGTTTTGGGCTAAAAAGTAAAAGATTTAATGTACTTTATTAAAAGTTGTCGACTTTTCTTTAAGAGATATAGAGCAAAATCAGAAAAAAGTGCAAAGAATTTCGCTTTTTATTGGCAATTGCGCAGCTCGCATACGTTGTTCGAAGCGGCAAAATCGCCTTTCTAATATTCATAGGTCCTGGCAACATATTACAAAATTAGAACTAGATGACTCTTTGCTGGGTCGGATGTATAATTTGACTGGGTTATCTCCAAAATTCACTCCCTTCGTCGTCTGCCGCTCGTGGTTCAATCAGAGCCCTCCTCAGTTAACTGTTATTTTTTACCATTCATGAATACTAATCCTCAAAGCGTGCCCGTTTAAATCCCCTCTTCTCTTTATCAACTTTCTCTAAATACCTCTCTTCATTTGGTCTTAGAAGGACTTCATTATTTAACAGGTATCTTCACTTAAAATCCGTTTTCTACTGCTGTTACTGTCCATGAATCACTGTCATACAAACATACAGAATTAATGAACCTTTACCTAGTATCCGTGCACGTATCACTACTTGTTAACAATTGTTCTCCTCTTTCTATTGCTTTAACATCTTGGTACCTGAATGGCAGAATCCTTCCTTCGCTTCCTTGGCGCCTGCACCTATTTCCACTTGGAATTTACCTTCTCTACTTCGTCTGCATGCCATCTCTATGGTCTTAGTTTCGTTTACTACGAGGATACGCTCTTTTCCGCTCTGCGATAAACGAAATTCTTACATTTAATAGGTCGTAGATTAGGCTGATTTAAAGTCCCGCACTATACATGTTTAAATAAATCGCTTAGTTTATGAATTATTTCAAAATGACGCAAAGTGGAGAGAGAATTCCACGTCAATAGTATGAATATCTGAGGATAGGACGGGAATCTGCGATAAACAATGAATTCAAGGAGTGCAATTTCAAAGAGGAGAGTGGTTAGAGCTTCTATTGCTGATTCTAGGTAGGAAATAGCAACAAACTTTAGATATTATGCGTAATAAAATGGCTAAAACGTCACCGTTTCGCACGGCCGCGGTTGCAGCGAGAAAAATGATTTTTCCTTTCCAGCATTGTGATTCGCAATCATTTATTCTTTTAGTATGCAAACAGCCCCGTCAAACATATTTTCACCGATAAAGAGTCAGAATTATACGGCTAGAGGTCACAACGGGCGTCCTACTTGCTTGATTAAATACATAACGGGAATATTTATTGAAACAAAGTACGGTTTACCAATAAGTTAGCTATTTTATCTCTCTCTCTCTCATTTCTAATTAAAATAAACCGCACCTACTGATTCCGATAGAATGCCTTTTGCGTTTTTCGCCAAGCGCATCCTTGACTGCTTCTCACACACTGGTTCTCCGTATTGGAAAGGAGTGGTAATTTACTGTGCTATAGTTTACCTCGTTTCCCTCAGCGAAACTCTTTTTCGAGCGATGAAAAGGAAACGTGCACATCGCTGCATCTTTTAGCGTTGGCATACTTTGAGCTGATGCGAGTCAAACCAGTTTCCGTAGAAACGCGATAAAATCAACACTAAAGGCTTTACCTTTTTGGGAAAATATTCGAAAAAAACGCGTCGACCACCTGAGTTAAAAAAAAATGGGAATACAAAGAGTTGAAGTGAAATTCTGGAAAATTAAAACGGTGAAAAATAGGGCGACAAAACATTTTCTCGCTAAAGTATCAATCGTAGAGAATCGATGATTCGCAAAGGTAAACATAGCGCTAGTGGGGGTTTAGAGGGAGTAGAAAAACAATTAGCGGGAAGATTCTTCATTTATTATCGAACTTGGTTTAGAAACAATCAAACTTGTTGCAATTGTTTTCATTTCAGTCTACTCATCGATAAAATAATAAATCTACCAGGCCACTGATGGTTACCATATCAACACAAGCAGAATCTCCAAAACCATCAAAGAAAACCATTTATAAAATAAAATTTTTATAATGTTAATAATAATGTAATTCTTTATACTCCCACTGGAAATAAATGTAACATTTCTATACTCTAATTCATTTTCACCATAAAACACTGCAAACTTTTACAATACTTTGCAACTTTCTGATGAAATAACTATAAATTATAATTCATCAATAAACCCAAATTTGTCTTCAAATCTTACGTAGTTATTCTACAGGTGGTATCCAAATCAAAATACATACTACATGTTAAATTATTGAAAAATATAAAATCACCATTACGGTCCTCCTGACCTATTTGATGGATCAACAAAAGGTGTCAGATTATGTTACTTATAGCCTACAGTTAAATAAAGATAATAATATAAATAATAGCAGCAACAACAACAATAATAATAATAATAAGAAATTGAAATCCATTCAAATACGAGCATGTTATTAGGTTTGAAAATATAAGGCTATTATCATTCCATTCTTCTTGTAAGAAGGACTAGTACTGCGATAATAATTTTCAGATTTCTTTTTTCAAGTTTCTTCTCATTACATTACGATGAGTTCGATGGAAGAGGAGACTTTTAATCTCAATCTCGCCCAAATAAATGTCTTTTATTATTATTGTTATTATATGAACCTACTTAAAGATTGGAGTAAGAATTTGGAGGGAAATTATAAATGTTACGAAATGTCACGTGATTATTTACGAATATAAGTTATGGTAAAAATATAAACGTATACGTGAAAACTGAATATAAAATATCAATTTTTTGGCGTTACGGAAATGGTAGATTGAACAATTCCTACAATGTTACGAAATTAAACCAACTTCTATAATAAATTTTTACAGGCTATAGTAGCTTTCGATTGCGAAAATTCAGACATCTTATACCTTTTTCATAATATTTCACCGGCCGCGGTGGCGGAGTGACGCTCGAACCCCAAGGTCCCAGGTTCGAATCCCGGCTAGTCTGATTTTTCTTGTTAGGGAATGGTCGTGTGTGTTTGTCCTTTGTTATTGTTTGAAGCCCAGCACTGTGATGGTCCGATAAATGGATGTTTAAGGGGGCATTTGGAATATAAATCAAATATAAATAAATAAGAAATTAGGGCTGAGAAACTTTTTTGTTACGAATAAGTGTTTGAAGTCACTAGATATGGGGAAAGATCAGTCTCAGCGCAAACGAATTTTTCGTATAAATTAGTTCATTCATCCGTGATAGATTTTTAACTCATCAAGTCCACTCCTTTTTGATAAAATTTCATATTTCTATCTCATCAGGTAGAGCGAGAAATTAATATTCAAATTGTACTTTACTGCATATCTTATGGAAATCTTCTGACATCGGATAAATAAATATAAATAAAAATTCATAAATATATCCAAGACGGTGTTTATTATAAATAAACCTAGCTGAAGTTTCCGTAGATTCTCAACGGGGAAATTAGTTAATAAATACCATACTGAATGGGACGTGTCGGACTTTCAAGGTAACCTTAGGATCCTCCGAAGAGGAGGCGAGAACAAAACGCCGTTTGATCGCTTTGAAATTCAGAAATCACGCTCATGGTGAATGTGTATGAGGACTCCTACATGGTCAATAATCTGACCAATTTATTTTTCATCATAACTACAAATGGCCCCGCTTCATAAATGCTATAATTTTTCTGGGTTGGGTGCCGTAGCCAACAGTTATATCCCGATTTTGGGCGGAAAGCTTGAAAATCCGTACAGCGTTGCAGTTCTATAAGGAAGATCAGCCTCGCTTCTGCGGTTTCCCTCTGGTTTAGCCTCTCTGCCGGTCGTGGCTCACTTCGCTGCAAATATCGCTCTACATTTCGGTAAATTCTTCGTTTAATAGTTTAGGTTGGTTCTTAGTCAAATTTCGCTTATCTTTAATCGTTATTAACATATTTTAGCCTTTACTGTGTAAAGAGATTTAACTTGTAATTTTAGTTTTATTTCATAGAAGTATATATAAACTTTTATGTAGTAGATTTATATCATTATTTTTGAGCTGGTAGAAATTAATATTTTTACGTATTTTCATTTAGCTCCGATTTTACTATAGTTTAGATCCAATTGTGTTAGATTAAAATTTTTCTTTCGATATTTAGATTCGATAAATTAAATAGACAACATAAATTTCACTTGGCATCACAAACTGACATAGAATATACCTTTAAGATATTTGTAGATTTGTTTGCTTAATATTAATTTTAATTCAGTTTAATTCATTACGTTAAGTTGTACGATAACAAAAGTGAGTCAAAGGGAGAGGGGAAAATCAAGGCATAAACGTATTAAACAGTAATAAATGTTTGTTGATTTATTTAATTAATTCCATCTGAATACAAGGTTTGATTACGAAATTGAAAGGGTCTCTTCTATTCATTTCTCGAAATTGTTCACTTCATTTTCCGAACCTGCCAGTTTCATTTGGCAGTCATTATCATGGGTGGTCTGATCGCGCAGGTCTTAGGTGTTGTTTCTCCAGTTCTCTCTGTCTTCTGCACTTCTTTTCATTATGACAGTGGAAAACCAGATTTTAATATTTCCCGTCGACATATACTATTCAAACCATCTACAAGGCACCTATATCCCACGATTTGCGGACAATTTAATAGACAAATTACTACAAAAAAGAGAGAAAAGCGGGCGGTATTAAAGGTGACCACTCCTAAAATCTTAATTGTGGTAAAACCAAAGGTTTCATGGGGAAGATCATTCCTAGGGAAAGTTGATACAGACCAGGGAATGCATTCCCGGATAACAGCAAGGCTGTGTTTTCCCCGCCCTTCTACACCCAAAGACTATAAGAAATTTCCTTAGACGAAAGGGATACAATGGACTGCAGTGGGGTCTACGAACTTTTCTGAGGCAACAGCAATGTGAAACATGTGCATTGGAAGAAACCTGCGGTTGAGATTCACTGAATAGGGACTTCCCTCTCAGCAGGGGGTATCCCATACTTTGCTTTGCTTCTGCTGGGGGATGGACATAACAGCGCCTTCAAGCTGAGGTACCTCCGTTGCGAACATCAAAGTCGTCACCAGGACATCTTCGAAAAAATGAAGATTGTTAGTTTCCCTAAAACTGAGATACATATGAGCTCGCAAATCTTTTTCCCTACCCACCACCCCATCTCTCCTTTATAACGAAATCCTAGCACCCTGACCATTCTCCCCTAACCCTCACTTTTTCTCGTTGCATATACATATATGAAAGGCAAATAATTAAAAAGATCGGCTTTTTTGGGCGAAATTGAGACTTGGAAATTTAACGTCTCTTCCTCCATGTAATTCCACTATATACCTATAGCTTTGCCTGAAGATGTAAGTTCGCTTACAAAACATTTAGAGCTAAAATTACTTTTCTGTAGAATTGCTGGAAGCGTTTCACCCTCATTTTTTACATTACACTGCCTGCTTTCATATTTATCATTTACTAACAAAAATATTTCGTTTAGGCGACTGCGGAAGGCGGCGGAACCTTTTACTGTACCTGCTGCTATTGGTGACAATTAAAAGGTCTCTCATTTATGGGATTGTTATGTTAATTTTCCCTAACTTTTCATTGTTTTATGTTTTTTCGGTGTGACTCATTCCATTTTTTAATTAAATGCGTAACAAAATAGCAATATGTATGTTATTTATTTGGCTAACATGATTACATGAACTAAATTGAATGTGAATAATGCGTCCCGCTGTTGTTGTTAAGATGCTGGACTCACTGATAAAAACATTTTCAAACGATAATGCATTGTCAATTAGTAAATATTAGTTAAATATAAAATATGTTATTCACTATACAAAAATACTATAGCAACATGAAGATTTCGACGCAGAATGGCCGAGGTTTAGGCTCAGCGTACATTTGATGTTTCTCTAAACAACCGTAACTCGAGCCTCAAATAAGATATTGGGATAAACTTTCACTAAAAGTATATCCCATATTTCAGCCGCATACATAGTTTTGTGGGGATTACTATAACAGAACGCAATTTAGATAGCGACTACTTTTTCCCGAAGTAGACCAAATAATTTGTGGTCCACTAAGCTAAAATATTTTTATTTTTTAACAAATTAACATATTCAAAACTAATGTACAGCGGATTACAAAAGAATCGAACGGGTATATATTTCTGCCCCGTTATCTTATGCAGCCGTTGGTACAGAGAGTTCACAATCTGGCAATGCCACAAGCCCACCCACCAGCAATAAAACAGTCACTTTCCTCAGGAGGCACACAAGAGGATGGATGCTTAACGGAAGATATGTAGGCAAGGTTTCTTACTAAGAAAGAGCTAAAGAGTGATTTAGAATTTAGAAAATTCTTCTAAAGGGAAAATTCTTCTTCCCTTTGATATGACTTTTGCATCCCTCATTTATTGATATTATAATACAATTATTACCTACATCAGGACTGACGTAATACTTAAGATTTAGATGTCCCTTTACTTAATAGTCNTCGGTAAATGTAAAATCTTTTAGAACAAAATTTAAGAGTTCAATTAACAACCAAACATAGTTAAAGTGGAATAATAATTTAATTTCTCGCCATCTTATCTATAGACAATGAGAACAGAGAGGATAAGAAAAGTAAGAACTCGACAAATTAGTGCAAATCAAAGTTTACAGAAGATTTGATAAACGGAAAAATCGAGCTAAATACAAGAGAGCTAAAAAATTTAAAGGAAACTCGAGTGTTTTTGTGGAGTTGAGTGGAATAAATTAATTAGTAATATTATGATTTGATCTATTAGATTCCATTATTCTTAAGCGATACATCCTTTGCCGGTATGCTTATTATGACAATTCTCATTCACATCACTTACGCTTCGCTTCAACCACTCCTCTTTTTTCACCGCTCTCCTCTTCGACATGTGGTGAGAGTCAGATCTTTTGATGTGCCTGACGTCGGTGATTTCTCTAACCCTTTTTTTCTCTTTTCTTTCCCTTTGAAAGAATTGACTCCACAATAACTTCAATGATATTTTGTTTCTTTTTAATTTTATGAACCTGATCGGTACTACAATCATTAAGGCGAGATGATGATTATGATATAATACATAATATGACCGTTACATCATCGGTAATTAAGGCCTATAATATCTCTGGTCTTGAAACCCTTCGGTCGAACTTTTTCCCCAATCAATACTTTCCTGTCTTCCCTAAATTAAACAATGCACCATTGATATTTTGTTAATTTGTCTGTTCTTGTTTTTTTTCTTTAATATTATTAAACGTTTTCCTATTTTTATGTTCTGTTTTAAAATTGTTATGTATTTTGCTTTAGTGTTGTTAAATGTTGTTTTGTTGTAGCTATGATTGTTATGATTCAATATAATTGGCAATTTATGGCTGTTTTTGAATCCTTTTACATAAATGGAGAATAAAGAAGTTATTGAGCCCATTTTCTCAGACGAAAATCAAATATTTTTGAAACATTTTGGTAAAAAAAAGGCTTTATCGCCTTATTCCATGCTGTAAATGGCCTTACAATTTATGTGACTGCAATGGTAACACAAAGTTCCCGAGGTTACACCATTTCATTAAAAATTGCATAGAGATAGCGGAAATTCGCGCAATATAAAAGCAACTAATTTAACGGTCCACCACGACGCGATACGCCTAATCAATTTCAACGTGCAATAGATGAGAGATTCCACCGATTACTGGCTCTTTGAACGTAGTAAAAGGGATAACTCCGCTTTTTTTGGAAGGCGATCACGTTTTCATTACAACGGCTATTCATATGAGTCCGCATTGAGTTCGACGCTCGATTACACGAGTACTGCTTTAAACGTGTGTCCACACTAAGCGCCGATGCATAATGCGCGCCTATAACGTCCGTTTAATTGCTCTTTCGAATGCAAAGGAGATGCACTTTCAAGGAAGCATAAAAAGGGAAAATGGCGACCATTCTCCGCTTTATCAGCACTTAAGCGAAAAGTATCTGTGGGGCGATTAATTCAGACTCGCAAAACGATATTCCCACTTTCGCAATACCTCGCACAGCAATGACTCGAATCTTAAAATATACGCAAAAGCTTTATCAGCTAACGACCTCTGTCGATTGAAGGATTTCCATTCTCGTAACTCGAAACCTTTTAACTCTATTCTACAAGACATCGACAGCTGTTCACGCGGCAGTCCGACGATAAAGGTGTTCGTTTCTCATACGCATTTGGATGCATTTCTAAGGGGTATTCTACATTGCGAAGAGTTAAGATTTCAAATCAGTTCTGCATTTTAATAATGTGGCTCGATCCAAAACCATAAGGGAAGTTTATGCTTGAATAGTTTCTTTTGCCTGCGTTCTATGACTCACCCTATATACGAACGTTTCACTCACTTAAGCCTAGGGGCGGATTTAAACTATCAGTGGCCCCTGATCTAGAAATTATGAATAATAATTAGGATCTTTTCATTAAATACATCACATAGAAACTTCAGTGGTTTTACTACGACAAGAATAAATAAACAAGTTTTGAATTACGATGCACGGTGTTTCTATAAATTACAAAGAATAGTGGATAAAACTTTACAACCTAATATATCCTGAAAACATCCTATATGTGGACTTTCTCAACAAACAAAAGATTTTTTTTTTGAAGCGAAAAGCAGAACAATTTTACTGAGAATTTATTTGCAGTCTTATCGAGGCCTCCATATAGATGAGGTTCTGAGCTGGCGCCTGATTATAAATCCGCCCGTTAAAAACATAATCGCATTAAGCCCGATACATTAACTCGATGCGAGTCCATTTACCTAATAAATATTAAAATGCATTTAAATTTTAAAATTCTTCCCGGAACATATTTTCATCACCGGAAACATTCACTGGTTTAAATCAAACAATCCAGCCCAAGCTTGGCGCGAGGATTTACAGAGGAACTATTTTAATTCTTCCAAACTGGGAGACTTTCAACCAATCTTATCAAGATTCTGTATGTCTTCTCTTTTACCCTTCTTGAGACACTTATGTCAGAATTAAACATATAAACAATATGAATGGCCCAATCATCAAGTATATCACACGTGAATACAACTAGGGTCATTTGAATAAGCATTTACAGTTTCTCTCTTATTTGTTTTGATTATAAGTACCAAAATTAGTGAATCATGCTCAATTAAAGCATTAGAACGTTTTAGACTTTTGTTCAATTGTTTTCGTGCTATCATTTGTCCTATTCTGTCTTTTGTGTAAGTGCGTTTCTGCCGATAGAGCGGAAAAATTAATTCACATATATTTCATGCACTACGTTAAGGGACACTACCAATTATTATCAATTACTATGCATGTTATCTCAATGCCAGTACCCTTAGAAGAATAGCATGCCTAGTTTTATGGCATATTCGGTTATTATCTTTCAGCGAAGTTAAGAGTTACAAAAACCTAATGCCTTGAACACAAGTTAGTGTGATATAGTGGAAGGAAAGATGAATATAGTTATCGAGCAATTTATATGCACTTACTGTACGTAAAACACCAAAGACTAGTTACCTTTACTGCAAATTTGTTCCTTTCCCTATACCTTGATGCAACGATGAAGTTGGAATGCAGATTTCTTTTTGAGGTACCAAAGCATATACTGCTGATTACTATGATGTTTTGGAAATAATTTTCGGTAAATGTAAAATCTTTTAGAACAAAATTTAAGAGTTCAATTAACAACCAAACATAGTTAAAGTGGAATAATAATTTAATTTCTCGCCATCTATTCTTTTTTAGCCTTTTTGATATAGAGGAGGATTTTAATGTCGACTGATTGTATTTGGAAACAACGGCGTTTGAGAGGTAATTCTTTACGAAATTTCGGATTATGACATCAAAGTTGCGTTATTATAAACGATACAATCCAATACAATGAGGAAAACAATTCTTATTTAACTCACTTATGACACGATATGCCTCGAATTTGAGCAAATACTCTATAATTTAATATTCCAAAAGAAACATCGCCGGTAAGAGATAAAATATAAGATTAACGTAACTTTCTAAGAACTGACTCACCAAGGATCGGAGCGCAGATCAGAGACGTGAATTGTAGTCAATTCTATGCGCACGGAAGACAATGATGTGCTTGAAAGTTGGATGCAGCTTAGATCTCGAGTTTAAGGGTAACGCAGATAAGGGTAACTCAGATACAAATTTATATACCGAGGGCGTGGCTAGCATTTGCAATAAACGCAAAATTGCCTATATTTCTGGGAAAGGCAAAACTCTGCCTTAAACGTAATAAAGATAGAATCAGATTCATGTTTACACGTGTTCCTTTCGAGTCAGTCTCCAGTGGCGAGTGTAACTGCATATACTTTAAACAATTACAACGTAGCTCCTATATTCTCGATTTATTAAAACTCATTTTGACTCTGTGTGGGGGGTTTACATCCACAACCCCCCCCCCCCCGGCAACTACAATGTTATATACTTACGCTCTATCTACAGGAATGCGACGTCACTGCCATCGCCGCCGCGAGGTACACTACTTTCCAACGCTGATTTTCGCCGCTACGAAGCTTTTAATTTAGAATACTACTCAGAGATCTTTTGTCCCACATTTTATTGAGATTCTATGAGCATTATCTAGTAGAATATTAATACCTGAAGTTATCGTGAATGAAATGTTTACTTCAAAAGTTATTCTATAATTGGGTGGGGTAACATTGGGGTGGATTGGGTTGGGTAGGGTTGTGGTGAGCTGGAGGTAAGTAATTCTTAGGCCTCAAGGCGCTTAGGATCCCTGAAGGATTATATATGGGACCATATTTATTGATAAAATGGTTATTAACTTACTTAACAAAGATAGAAATCATACAGCATATTTGAAAATGAATTTAAAATAGGTGGATTTATAGGAATGTTAATAATAATAATGACGACTTAATTCGGCAAATTTTAGCTTTAAGAGACGAGAAAAAACAGTAACGATACCATAGCAACAACAAAGACAACAACAATAACAACGACGACGATGATAATGCAGAACAACATCATTCTCTATTGGGATAGACATGTTTTGACGGATAAAACTATAAATTATAATTCATCAATAAACCCAAATTTGTCTTCAAATCTTACGTAGTTATTCTACAGGTGGTATCCAAATCAAAATACATACTACATGTTAAATTATTGAAAAATATAAAATCACCATTACGGTCCTCCTGACCTATTTGATGGATCNTTTTCACTCTAGTGTACACAGATAATTGTAAAAGTCATTGAATATACATGAAGCTAAATGTAACAATCAGGTCCTCCTCGTATCGTCCGAAGGTGCCATGGAGTACCAGTTTTATATAAAATACACAATCAAAGGATCAAAAATGTAACGTGTAAATAATATCAAAATGAACTAAGTATACTAAACTCATAATGTACAAAATATGCTGTATAAAATCATAATGCATTCCTAACTTAATTATACTCTTTATTTGAAGTCTCGATAAACAATGGAAAGTAGAACACCACTTTACATAATTATATATACTAGGTGAAAAGTAATAAGATAATAAAACTAAAAGCCTTAGAGGTACTCCATAATGTTTCGATAGTTTTAAGGCGAGATCGAAATTATTACTGACAATAATTTTCAAGAATAATTACAACTGAACTTGTGCAAACAAAATTAAATAAATTTTAAATCATGTACACAAAATATTATTAATACATTTTGTCTCTCTAGTATTGCATCAACATCCAATTCTTTAACTCCCCTTTTGCTTTTGACAGTTTTTCTAGTGATTGCACATGGAATGGAAGTTCATTGGAAATGGTTGGTACAATTACTTCCAAATTTCTTTTTCCACAATTTTTTTAGTACTTTTTAATAATAATAATAAGTTTATTCTGAGAATGTGTGGTCTTTAGAGACCACTACTACAATTAACCTTTTTCAATTCAAAATCACAAATAGCCATACACTAACCAAGATTCGAACCCTGGATAGGGATAACACATTGATAGGGTAATACATTGATAGTGCTAACACGATATCCACTACGCCTCCGAGATCGGCGACTTTAACGCTCTAAGCTAGGATTTGATGCGCCTAAACTTTAATAATTTTATTTACACATCAAATTTCATTGGTTTCCTGTTTATACCATTCGAATGCCAAGAAAAATGACGGTCACAGACCACAAAAAACATGGGGCTATGATTAGAGGAATTAACACACAGGGTGGGAAACGGAAATTGACAGCTGCGAAGGAGGTCCATTCTGGGAAAGAGTGACTCCGCCTAGAGTTTACGAGCCTATTCCGAGACCTTCGTCTTTGCCCTGTTTTGCCCTCTAATCCAGTCAGAATGGCAAAGGGGAGTTTTGTAGCGAGAATGATTTACCTCTCTGAGTCAAGTCGGCGTATAACGGCAATACCATTCTCTCTTTTAATGTCCTAACCCATTCGCTCTCTGAGAAAAATCCAACTTCTTTGAAGAAAATAACTTTGGTTCGACCTTCGCGTTTCCCTTCGGCGTTGACGCCTTCGCAGAAGGGAACATTTCTGAATAAGTGGACGGCGATGGAGGATACTAAATATGGACGATATTCGAGCGGTTCGGTGGAAGAAATTGCGACAGAAATGGTTTCATTTGCGCGGAACCGCAGAAAAAATTGATAAATATCTGCATTAAGAAGTGTGCTAGCACTCACCGTAGCGGTGAAGGAAATAAAAATTGCGTGTCAAAAGCATATGAGTAAATAAAATGCAGTTGGGATATATTCACTTAACAACGAGCATAAGAAACCGAAGTGTTTCGTTCCCATTCACGAATCATTGTTTCCTCATAAATTTCGGCACAACACTGACAGACTAGAGAAACTCCGCAGGTTTTTCTCTGAAAGCGTTATGCCGATGAGTTCTTCCCCACACCCCCATTCTTTCATTTACTTTTTACTGTGTTTTTTATATTTTTTATTTTTGCAATTCTATAACCATACTATGAATGGCTTCAGAAGTTAGGTATAATTGTAACCCCCCACATGGGCCTAACCTCGCCGAATGAAGAGTTTTCTATAACAGCAATAATAAAAACAACCGAGCCGAAGAAATAAATTGAGTTTGAAAACTAAAATATGTCAAAAATTTCCCAATAATAATCTGAGCAACTGGCGTTATACCTAAAATTTACGTAATAACCTCGAAACAATTGGAATAGAAGGTACATTTATTACTCAACTACAAAAAACGCTATAATTAGATGAATGCTAGGATAAAAAAGCAAGCGTTACGCAAATGCTCTGAGAATGCTGGTTGGATATCCTCGTAAGTAAGTAGATTAGAAGCTAGACTGCGATTACTTGATAAATTGAGAGGAAGTACATTTGCGGAAGACGTAATCGGTATTATGCGACCCCCTTCTGATACTTCAGCCGATCCGAGTGTAAAATAAGAGAATTAGATGCGAGGAAAAGTCGGTTCAGAGACTCAATCTTTCCGCGAACGATACGCGACAACAGAAAGCTAAAGAAGTAACTCGAACGCTTGATGTTTAATCCGAACGTTGTCCGGTTCAAATTACTAATCCGGATTAGCGGGACTCTAGAGTAGTAGGAATCATTTAAACGGCGGCATCTTTCGATAAAAGAGAGTACTCTCCTTACGTATTCTTCTCATAATTAAAAACATACAATAGGTACTGAATTAGCTGTTTTGCTGATTTCGCCGATACAATTACTCAATGTATTACATCCTTATTTGCTTGAGCAAAGCTGTATTGAATTAAAAGTACATTATACGTCATGAGGAAGCTCATGAGTGACGTTTGAATCCTTTTATATTTTTTCAATGACTTCACTGAGACGAAAATAACGTATTCTGGTATTACTTGACGACTCCATGACAACACCGTAAAGATGAACGCTTGGCGAGTACCACAAATAAAAGAATAAGTTTTCCAACGCAGATTAATGGACAATCTAAACTCGATGCGTATTTTCTCGTACATCATATATCTTTTGACTTTTTTTACCATCGTTTGTTTTGTAATTTAGTTTAACATTTTTGGGACCAGTGTCAATGTTATACATTGGGAGTAATTTGCTCAGCACAGCATTTGGGATACATATTAAATAACTAAACAAAACTAATGATCTATCGAGAAAGGGCTTGGGAAGTGAGGGTGGATAAACGCCCGTACTTTAAAAGTGAAGAGAGAGCCGGTAAAAAAAGAGGACGAAACGAATTATTTGCACGTTGGAAACGCTTTGAGGCGACTCCTCAAAATTTTCATATCGCTTGAGTCTTTTGGATAAGTTCCGGCCTGCAAAAGTCCCTTCGAAGGATCTCTTTACCACCAACACTATTGAAGAGCGTTTTAGTGTATAGCAGACTCCGCTATTAGTTGCTATTAGTCACCACTGAAAGATCTTCTCACCTCAACTTCTTCGGTCAATTTACACTGACACCTCGGTCCGCGATCAACTTGGTTCACGAGTGTTTTGCAAGGCGTGAAAACATTTTTAATAACTTTTGACTTGATATACGAGCGAGGTCTTGGAATATGAGCGATGCATGGAATATGAATACGATGAAATGAATCAGGATTGGAGGAACTTCATGATAAACAAGTATTTAATCACAAAACTCGTACTAATTCCACAAAATTTTGTGGGCCGAACGTCACGTGATCATTACTTCCCTAATAATTAATGTAGAATATTTTTATGTTTCGGAAAGAATAATCTGGGAAACCGCTTTGATAAACGAGTGCTTCGGATTAGGAGCATGATTCCGGAACGAATTATGCTTGTATTCCTTGGTTTAACTGTATTATAGTAAAGCCGATACTAACTGTTTAGTTTAGTTAAGATTCTTTAACTAATTGCTGGAGAAAATCAGTTAGACATTTAGCGATTTTGAAATTTAGTAACAATTTGCGTAGGAGAGTAAATCTAAGTAAATCTAAGATTATTTATTTACTGATGTTCCGTATTTGTTTATGTAAGGATTCTGGTGAATTTTCTGAGTTAATTATTAAATGAAAACGGTGTCGGTAGTAGTTATTTTGTAAATTATAGCTGTGTATATTATAAAGTATCCTAGTTCGCAAACTAACGTAGTGAATGGAGGTGGTGGTTAGATACAATTTTTTTGAAGTTGAACATGTAAAACTTTGTAACACCCTTTTTATTATCTGCAAATCGTAGTGCAATTTAGCGTGATGATGAGTTCGCTTAATTAATGATGAGTCCGCTTAGTACATGTATAATTCGCTTAACATGCTACTTGTTTGCTTAGTATGTGATGAGTGCGCTTAGCATATGTTTACTTCCCTTAGTAAATGATAACTGAGCTTGGTATGTGATTAGTTCGCTTAATACGTGGAAATTGTTCGTCGTAAGAGATGAGTTCGCTTAGTATATTATTATTTTGCTTAGTTTATGATGGGTTCGCTTAGTATATTATTACTTTGCTTAATTTGGGATGAGTTCCTTTATTTGATGATAAGTTAGCTTAGTTAACGATGAGTTCGCTTAGTTTATGATGAGTTCGCTTAGTTTATGATGAGTTCGCTCGGTAGATATGAGTTCGTTTAATATGTGATAATCGTTTTTAGCGTATTATTAGTCCGCTTAGTAAATGATAACTCCGCTGATCATATGATTATTCCGCTTTGTTTGAGATGAGTGCATTTACATCGTGCCCTGCTTAAATAATTAATGTGACTGATTCTAGAGGAATACATTTTGTAACTTTCAGGCGATATCAGTCGGGATACTCAGCGAACGAAATGTTTAGCCGAAGGCGTTACCTGGAGAAGAGATTTCAGCATATGTAAGTTAGTTCACCACGCTGAAAGCAACTGGATACAGTTATATAAATTAATAATTACGAGCGCTTTAAAATGAAGTCATTTCATCGCTAATAATTAAATACGGCTATCCATTTACCATTCGTCGTCGAATAGTTCAAGTCGGTCGCAAAAGATGGGGAAGAGCGTCTTAAGAAGTATTAAACTCGCGACGGGTATTTCAAGAAAAAGTGCACGTCGTAAAATTTCCAAGCGAAGTTTTTGCGCCAAGGAACTCTCAGTAGAATGCGTTTGATACTTCAAACCTATAAAGCAAGTTCTACTTTTTAACTCGCGGTGCGGAAAAAAATAAATACATGTTAAACTTAAGCCACTATAAATTCCGCATAAAAAGGAATAGTTTCAGTCGTTAGGGAAGAGGGAAAAATGCTACAGCGAGAAGAAATCTTCCACTCCCTTTCTCGCCGCCATCTTGGTTCTTACCTATTCCGCGTCGCTAAGCAACCGAAGCAGCGGCAGTTAACGCCTTCCTAGCCGCGAACCAAAACAACAAATGCCCTCACGTCGAAAATATCACGTCCATATGTATCAGCGAGCAAAGTATAATTCTAGGAACGTAGAATATTAGGAAACTCAAAACTGTACCAATATTATTGTTCCAAAATGCATAGAGGATTCATAACATCTCTTCCTGAAAACTAGAAAAGGTGAAAGAGCCATAAGGATGGAGAAAAAGAAGGTCGAGTTCTTTCAAAGGCTCCGTCTAAGGTGCTATTCACTTTATAGTTCCATTTCAATTTATCATTATTATGAAAATAACACTACAGATAGGCGCAGGACCTGGTGGTAGTGGTTACAATAAATGTATAAGCACAAAATTAAATGCAAGAAAAAACAACAATACCACGCAACCATGCAAGATATAGAAAGTACCAACATGAACAAAAAAAACTTAAAGATTTACACAGAAGAAGAGTTTGAGTGATAAAATAAGAACGAATAGGTCTATTTAATTCCCTACAGTTATTGTTACATTATATTCCCTTTGTTATTTATTTTGATAAAATAACAGAAATCAGCATCAAAGCGATGAATTCTGGTCTTATTATTTTTATTGATTCAAATCGAAATACTCCAACGAAACTTCCATTGGTCGATCAAAAGCATAACTCGGGGCGTACTGAGTGGTAGGGAATAGTTGTGCTTTTTTGCTGCAATATACAATATTTCATTCTAGTATAAGGATTAATTTAATCTACAAATCAATATACAAAAATACATGAAAAAAGTGAAAACTGACTCTACTTACATAGGTAGACACTAGAACTATAATATTTTTTCTAGATTAATAATACAATCCACATCTGAAAGGGGAGCTAAGATGAAGGCATCAGAAAGGGGAGAGTTCATACTAGTTTCCTATATTGGAATGTTTAGTTTCCATAACACCTGCAATGTTATTTTGTTATCAACCTAATAGTATTCAATCATTACATGAACACGGCGAAGTATTTCGTAATACTTTGTCATCTAAAAAAAAAAACAATTGCAAGGCCGGGGACGAATTTAAGTCATCAAAGGCCCTAGCCGCAAAGATCGGATTGAGGCCCCACGATACGAAATAAAAGAGTAAAATAAGAATTTCCTCATTAAATCCGTAAATATACTTGCCATAGATATCTCTGTCGCTTCACTATGGCAATATTGAATTGCTAGAAGTATTTCCAGAAATTTCAAAGAATAATAAATCAACTTCACATTAAGGTAGTAACAAATTATGTACATATTTTTATTAACATAATATTTACACTTAGTCAACAAATACAAAATTCTTTCTTGAAGGGAAAAACAAGCATGTACTATCAATAGACTCGACGAACGAACTATAACGAACTGACAAAAATGAAAAAAAAAAACTCTTACCCGTACCACATGTAGTGATATGTGAAACTTCACAAAGAGTTTCCGGTGTACATGTGGTACGGATTAAACGTTTGTTTTCATTTTTGTCAGTTCGGGAAAAACAAGATCAATCGAAATAATTGGTGTTACGTTACTGGTAGTTCGCAAGCTCAGTATTACAGAGACAACCATAATGGATGAGGCATTCAGACGGAGCTTATTGCGCCTAATTATAAATCCACCGACGTCTAAAGCCGACCAATGTAAACTTTGATAAAAAAGAGACAAGTAGCGAAGAGTTACAACCTATCCTATTACGTAATCAAATTGTTTATTAGTTTCAGCATGATGGAAGTAATTGGTATTCACGTTGATCTAACGCAATTGGCGGGCAACTTTTTTTCCCGTCAGGAAGAAATGTTACACAAATAAGAACCAACCACTTGAAGAAGTGAATTAATTCTGATTTCTGAGCCAACATTTTTTCACATTTAAGCTCGCCGATCCGCCATACTTGGAAAAAATGCTAGGGAGTATATCCCTTGATATATATTTTAAAAAGCGTAAAATGAACACTGTGTTGTATAAGAAGCGCTGAAACAGTTACATCGGGCTTTCAGAGGTATCTAGACTAATCTGACAGGCGCAAATTCCGGGCAGGCCACACGCGAATTCGTCGCCCACTCCGGATACAGCAGACCTCAGCGATGATACCACTCCACCATAAACGGCCGAGAATCTTCAATATCAACACCACGATAACACTAATGCGCATTTTTTTATCTTTGGAGCAATCGCCATAAAACAAACATTAACTTGCGAACAATATATTCCCCGTAACGTCCGTCGCAAAATGTTTCACTTTTACGCACGCGTTTAAGCTGACGGAGGTCGAATGCGGTGCTAAGAAATGAAACCCACAAAAAGCACTCTTGAGGAGAGAAATGTTAGCGGAGTCTTCTATAAATAAACAAGCGCCTCAAAGAGTTGGCTTTCCTCTGTGAGGTGTCGATAAGGAGTGCAGGAGGCGATAAAGATACGGCGTGTTATGTCTGCAGAACGCAATTCCTAATGAGCGCCCACTTTACGACCCACGCCGAAGAACCTTTGTCTTCTCTCCAAAAGCACGTCCCCTTATGGTCTCTGCAGATAAAGCATTCGCAGCTGAAATCTCCAGACGGCTGAGAAAGCGGAATAAGCGAATTCCTTCACGGGCCGCACGGTCACGTTGTCACGCTGCAACGATTGCAAGAGCTGACACCAGATGCCGCTCTCCTGTCTCAGACTGAGTGACTTGGAGGATTGGGCGGAATTTGCTTCGCCTGATACCTCAAATTCCGTAATAACACTGTCGCGGGTTATAAGAATAACTTTTCTTATGCAACAGGGGTGGGCGGCTCATCTGCTGATTAACGTTTCAATACTAATGATTAGACGCAAGTTGGGATCTAAAATAACGAAAGTTTTGGCCTTTCTCAGCATCGAATATATGGACTGCTAGGTCGAGTTGAGAGTGCTCAGGTGTTAAAGATGGAGTGAAATGTAAAGAATACGCAGAACATAAGATGTACCTCATCCAGTCAAATTATACACAAAAAAGGTCTCGACCTAGCAAAAGTTCATGTGATTCTAATTTTTCAATACATTTTTAGGACCTACGCCGATAGTAGGGAACCAATTTTGAAGCTTTGAAAGACCTGTGCAAGCTGCACTCTTTCCAAAAACCGAATTTTTTGCACTATTTTTGGTTGTTGCTTAAAGTCTCCTAAAGTATGCCTCCTACAGGAAAAAATAATTAATTGTACTTTGTTTAATTAATGTAATTGTCGATTAGTTTAGCTTTCATTTGATTTCAAAAGAAAGCTCGTTGGTCCAATAGCTCTAGAATAAAAAAATCCTCAAAAGTATGTTATATATAACTATTGCACGTCTTGTGTAAAATACTATAATTATTATCACCTCAAGGAGGAAGGAGATTTCTTACTCCAGAATCGGAGGGGGTTGAAATGGACTAATTTCATATAATGGCGATTTTCAGTTTTATTGCGGAAAGCGAACCGTTATAGAAATTCATGGGGGTATTCGGCAATTTTAAATTTATAACTACATTTAATACGAAAGAAGAAGAAGCTATTAGTCCCTCTATGTGTCTTATTAGGGTCAGAGGCGTATTTGAGCCATTAGGTGCCCTAAGCGCAAAGTTCAGATTTAGTCCCCCACTTGGAGTTATGAGTAAAAATTCGAATTTTTCCATAAAATACACAAATAAACATCTCATAGAAACCACAGTCGCTTGATTACGGAAAGAATCAACAAGTTTTGAATTATATTACATTACATTGGGCTCCCGAATAGCCAAGTGAGCAACGCGTTCGGTGAAAGCGGTCCCGGGTTCGATTCCCGCTGAGGGCCTACGTGCGAAATAACCTTAGTCGTCGAAGCACTTTTAACATTACTACTACTACATTACATTTCCATAAATTACAATGAATTATAGACAGGCTTTACATTTTATAAAGATAAACGACGTAACATATTATGTTAACATTTTGAACAACTATGAAATTATATCTTGAAGGCAAAAACCAGAACGATTTATTACTGAGAATTTATTAGACACCCGTAAGGTTGAGACCCTCAGCAAGGGCCTATTGCGCCTAATTATAAATACGTCTCTGATTGGGGTGCCTAAGGACGACGTGAATAGACTAGAATTATCCGAAAAATTTGAACCACTACTCGTCCTCGCTTACAAATAAAAGCACAAGGAAATTTTAGAATTAATTTAGGAACAAACTTAAAAAATAACTAGTTCCTTCTGTTAAACTACTGTTTGAATCAGTGAACCAATGTTGTTTATAATTATCCTGGGGTGCTAGAAGTTAGTCCATCTAAGACCCGAGTCAATTAAAACGCAACCTATTTCATTAACTTTGACGTCCGATGCGTTTTCCGATGGACTAACCAGTCATCATGGTGCATTGTATTAATAACTGGCTAAAACCTGAAGTATCCTTAAGCGTAACCAGGTGATCTTTTAGACGGACCGATTTCTAGTGCCTGTTGATTCTCAACGGGGAAAATAGAATACGAATAAATGGATTAATCCTACAGTTTCGATACGTAGATGTAGATTTACTCAACGAAAAGAATATTTAGAAACTCCATGATTTAGAAATCCTGTTGGCAAAAACGAGCTGATTAATAATACACTCCTAAATAAACCTTGCAAGCGATAAAAGTGAGTGACATGCATTTCTTACGTAAACAGTTTTAAACGTCTGGAGTCGAATTAGGGACTTTCAGGTGAATTTAAAAAGTAGACTATTATCTGTCCGGGGAAGACATTTAACAATCTTCAAAGTTTGAAAGTCGTACGTCACGCGGTTCACGAGTTTGAGGCGAACATACAGTTATACAAACTTTATATTTTATGAAGATTGAGGAAAGGTGAATTTCTTTGCATGATGAAGTTGTTAATCCTGTTTATACTTTATGTTTAGCATAGAAGAGTCTATGTATTGCGTAGCAACTTTAGAAATACCTCCATCTCTATGAAAGAACCAAAAATGAATTAGAACGAATAATTCTTTAATTCTTCGAGAACGAATAATTCTTTCCTTCGCTAGTTACACTCGGACGAGCCCGGCCCGAGCCTGATGGACTTGGGCCCATGCGGACCTCTATTCTAATCCCGACTCCGGAGTCATCTTCAGGGCGAACTTCATTCCTTTCATCCAACTTCTCAACGTGTTTACGTAGTTTGAAGACTAATTTTGTAAAGTAAAAATTCAGTCACAGCGCTGAAGCAGGGAATCGGGAATGCGCGAGAAAATATAACGGCGGGATCGGCCGCAGTTGAGGAGGTAAAATAAAGAGCGAATCCTTGGTCTCGCAGAGTATCGGGCGGTAGAATCGTAAAAGCGCCTCAAACCTGTTGCTTTGCGAAGGACCGTAAAACGAGCGAATAAAATCGAAGCCTCCCTATCTAACCACTTTACAATCCGGCGATAAATATGCGCAGAAACGAGAGTATTTACGCGGAAATAACTGCCACGAGTTCACTTTGAATTAAATTTGATGCGAAGCTCTGCCTCCTTGAGGAAGGCCTTTTTTAACCTACAAAGACGCAACTGGAACCGGATGGTCCTCAGGAGAGGTGAATTTCAGACAGACGTCCCTTTTATGCACTCCAGCTATCCAAAAGGTGAATTTCGACGTGGAAATTCAAGATTTAATTAGAGGTTTCGTTCCCGATAAAAATATTTTAGAAAATTATCGATTTTGAACTCATTCACAGAATAGAAGTTAAGAAAAAAGAGAAGAAGTTGTTCTTGACCGTTTATTTCGAAGAGAATTCGAGAAGGTAACAGACTTGATGGGGATATTGGTGTGCCAGCCTCGGGTGGCTGACAGGGTACAAGTATAAATCCATACGTAAACTCCCATCGAAAAACCTTTCAAAACCGTTCCATCATTTTAAGTTTCAAAACAAGCACTCGCAGTCTGAGAGGATAGCTTCTGGTGCTTGGCCAAAACTATCCAACAGATTAGGAGCTAATCAACAAATATTCAAACAGTCTGTTCAGTAGCAATTTTTTCTGGAAATTTATAACAAATCGACTGATGGCTATAGTAGTAACGCAAGTAAAATTCCAGAGCCATCAAATAAAAACTTGCAAAACTAGATCAAACCCATGAGTGAAAGAGTAACATTGGTTACAATTACTATTTTATGGCTATTCCTGGCATCTGAAAAATGCCCACCCTCGACGCAGGCCGATTTTAGATTAAATTTTCGCTAGAAAAAAGCTCGCCTTATGAGATGAGAAATACGGTACTTGAAATATTCTCCCAGAATTTACTACTCTTAAAACGGACTACTCCCGGAATGAGCTGATCGGGAGTGGGCAGCCCTAGATGCAACAGTCCTCGCATCTCATGGAGACGCACAGAGATAAATAATCCAAAAGTGCAGAGATAAACACTTACCACTATGAGCCCATCTCCGTGGTGGTATTGCCCTTGGGCGATCCCGGGGAGATGCCGACCCCGAGATGCGGTGCCGTGTGCGGTGCCGTTTGCGGGAACATCTGCGGCAGATACGGTATGGGGTGCGGAGGAGGGTGCGGCAAGGCGGAGGCGGGAGGAGCGTGTCCGATGGGGTAAGCGGCGTGGTTGGGGATGTCCACCGCCGGAGAGGGGATGTACGTTGGGGCGTTGGCGTCGTAGTAGTAATGGCTGGGGTACATCATCCGGAAAGCCATGGCTCGCAGGTCCTCTTGAGCTGTTCCGTGGGCAACAAAACAACATTAGAAATATCGAAGTTATTTGAATTATAGCTACCCGGAAAGTCCGGGAAGTTTTTCCGCAGCCGGAGCTAATCTTACGAACTCCAGAAATGAACTTACGCGAGAGCGGTTGATAATATATCCTACACTGGGAACACTCGACTTAATTAATTTCTATGGCAAACGGGTACACACACCCAGGAAAATCCCAAAGAAGAATCCCGGTCCCTTCAGACTTTTTTCAATGACCGGGAATCGAACCCGGGTCTCCCAATTGCCGGTCGGGAGCTCTGTTTGTTGTCCTATCCCGGCAGAACATTTCTCTGAGCCATTCGGGAGACTTTGTGGGCAAAGGACAATGAATGTGGACGAACTCACTACGTCCTTTTCCCACAATGTCTCCCGAATGGCTTGCAGAAATGTTCAGCCGGGATAGGTCAACGGACAGAGCACCCGACCGGCAATTAGGAGACCCGGGTTCGATTCCCGGTCCTATCAAACTTCTTCCAAGTCCATTGATTCAATTAATTCCCTGGGATTAATAAATTTCATTAAAAATTCTAATTTCATGGAGTACTAAACAGTGCTATGGATAATTAGAAGTCTATTTTATTAACTCATTCTTAAAATTAGGAGGAACATTTCAAAGATAAATCCTCCTTAGTTTCCTTGCCCTATAGTAGCAATAAGTAATACTAATGTCGGTGAAATTTCCAAACATATTCGTACAAGAAAAGGGGCGATAGGTGACTCTGTGTGAAAAGGTGTGCTTTTATAAAACCCCTAGGACAACTCGTTTTTCCTGGCGATTTTTCCTAAATTTCTATAATTTAGCTTACCTCTCACCGCTGCCAACCGTCAGCTGGGTAACAATTGACAATCCTTGGAAGAAAAAAGCTTAAAATACACCAAGATAGAACTTTCAACTCACCTTTTAGAACGTCTTCAATCATTAAACGATACACAATTAGCGGAGATGGCAGAAAAAAGGAGTAACCCATCGTATAAAGCAGTTATTAAAGAAATGGTTTAAGAAGAGGAATACAACCAGAACAGAACGAGAACTCTGTATCAAGTACATACATTTCCTACCAACAAATCTATATTTGAACTTTGGTTCATCTCGCAAAACTGATAATTTCGCAGAATCGGTTACCTTAAGGATGCCCTCCGTTCCTGTGCGTCGGAAAAAAGTAAGGATTCAATCATGCATAACACTAATAAAGTAAGCTATTATTCATATCGTATACATTAATCTAATATATAATAATCCTATATTACAATAAAGTAATGAATGCTACTGTGTTTAGTAAGGAGTAATCTGTTTCCACCATCATGTATTCTGCAGTTGAACAGTCATTTCTGTTGCATGTAAATAATTCATCAACTATGTTGTTAAGCGACTATTTAATGGTCACTATATAGTGGTAGCTCTAAAATCACCATATCCTCGATAAATCTTAATTTATAAAATGATAGCTCATAAATCGTAGAATCAATTCCTTATCGCACACTTACTATATTGAAATTGCCTACTTTGAAACCCAATACACTTTTTATACTTCTGCAAGAATAGTTTCCTTTCGAGTGCATAAAATAAATCTTCTACGAGTGCAGTTTATCTTCGTGCACATGAATCGTGACCTTATGTATGTCTTACGATACCTTTGGAATTGTTAATTATATTACATAACATATAGGGCGAGAGAAAACTGCATCATAAATTGTCTTAATAAAGAGTATCAAAAGGTTTAACATAGATACCAAACATTTCAGGAGACATCAAACATTATTATTAAGGTAACCAACAGCTGGGAGATGGTCATAGAACTCTTCATTTCCACTATCTATAAGATGATAAGGGTTGGTTACCTTAAGATTTCCTGAAGACCTTTATCCGAAGAGAATAATTATTATTGAGAAAGAAATATTTAACTCAAGATGCCAAATTATTGGCGGATGGACGCGAAAACCAATCTTCGAAAGAATTCTACCATAAAAACTAAAAAGAAAAGAATTAAGTTCATGATACCGCAGAGATAATGATGATCCAACCTGTATCTTATGCAGCGAAAGAGCTTCGATGTGAGATCTGCCGAATCTTATCCGAAATATCACATTCGGGCATCCAGTTGTTGAACTAGACGTTATATCTGTATTGTTTTTAAAATTATATATATA
>KZ308620.1:606633-652307 GCA_000376725.2 Ladona fulva
AAAATATATAATTATTATAAAATGTAATTTCCTGTAACTGTGATACAATGTAATGTATAGTGATTGTAATTTATATTTGTAATTGCTAAGTAATGTATATTTGTTTTAAAATATTCTAATGGCTACTAAATTTAACAGATACTTGCAATTACTCGTTACAGTAAAATTTTATCAGCCCTTATAATGGCCTGCCCTATACATGCTTGCGCATGTCGGTGGATTGATAAATTTCTTATTATTATTATGAAACTATGAGTAGATAAGCCTGAAGCGGGAGATATTTGAAAGGATTGGATAAACGAGGAAATTCTGCAATACCGGAAGGGTGTGATAGCAGTATGTAAGTATAGAACTTGGTAATATTTTCCTTTACTGATTCCAATTTAACTAAAGGAGAAATAATAAAACTGCGAACTATTTAACAAGTAATGAAGAGGCTGTATGCACACTGGGTTTGCCAAGATATCTTCCGGTGTCTCGTGACCCAACCCGCCCCTCCGCACAGAATCTTCAGCTGCATACCAAATAAAGAAGTAGGAACAAACACTTAGTAATTTCCACAGAATATATTTTATTATCAGAAGACAAACTTTATCAATAAATATCTTTGCCATAACTCTTCACAAATTTCCTTACCATCCATTCTTTTCCATTGCTGACACTTGTATTTCCCCATATATCACCTCCCACACCCAACCTTCTTCCCTTCCCTCCTCCTGTACATATACCAACATTTCCGGTGATTCCTATTCCCGATGAAGAGTACCTTTAGACGAAACTAGTCATATAAAAAATATATTTATTTAGAGGAAATTAGGAAAATTTTGTTCTTACTTCTTTATTAAATCCCTTCGAAGTTAAAATGGAGAGAATCGTCAATTTAAAAAATAAACAAGAAGCAATTCACCCGGACGCACTCTGAGGCACCATCCTAAAGACAACAGAAGGAATTTTGGAGAGAAGAAATGAAAGAGAATAACCTAGATTAATTGGATCACAGAAAACTATTGAAAATGGGCAATTAATGTTAAATGAAACGACTGTCAGAAGATAGAATAATAACTGGATACGTAAATTGAAGAAAACTCCGTTCAAAATCAACGGAATAATTTCAGTGTTGTTATCATGACTGCAGAGCACTTCGAGAGCTAACCAAATATAACTCCTAAAGTCCCGCTTTATAAGTATAAAGCGGTTATCAGCAGAGTACATTCGAATACCTAAAGAAGGTGAAAATTTAAAATGTATTTGAAGATATGACGTTAAAAAAATTACGTGTTTCAAAAATACGAGATTCAGCGTTTTGAGGAATATTTTTAGAAGTAGTAAGCCTATTGGAACGATTGCTCGTGTGTACGTTAGTAGTTTTAAGAATAAAAGGCAGAGCAAAGAAGAAATTGATACTCACTGTCCCTCGAGCAGTGGATGATCCCCGTTGGAGGATGGTCGCAAGTCCACCGATTTCCTGCTCTGCTTCCTCACTCAGCCTTTTGACTACGCCGCTCACATTTGTTATTTCAACGTAACTAGCTCACATCAATTTCACTCAATTATTAGTTATCAATTTCATCTAGACAACCAACATTCTATCCCATTCTATTTTAGAGCCTTGTAGGCATTTTTGTCGCTTGCATCGTTGGTTGAAAAGCGAACAAATGTTAGCCAATCAACATAAATTATTTTTTTTACTTGCCAACTACGTTGTTTATTCAATTTGAAGCAAACGGCAAGTTTTCTCACTTTCCCTGATATCTATGTTTCTTAGAACAGCCTTAAATCTTTTCCCTTCCTTAAATCATCACTGGACCATTTACCATTATATACAATGTTTTTTAGCCATCGCAAAATTTTACAGGTTGATTTTAAATAGTGCTTTGTCTTTTTCGTAGCTTGATGCTCGATATTTTTGGATCCTTTTATTCATTATTTTTAATTGAAACCAATTTAATTTTCTGGACGTGCAAGTTTGTGGATCACACAATAAATTCACGAGTCACCTTTAATATTTGGGTGTATTTTTTAGCCACTTCACCTTTATTTCTTCGAGATTCAAGCTTGCAATATGGGCATTTTGCAAAAAATATCCAGAGGTGATTTCTTTACACAAGAGAAGCTGACATCCCATCACATTACATCACCTGCAGCATTCGCATGGTCTTTTGTGACACTCGAAATTCGTTGAATGTAATCTTAATTCAACTATTTCTCCTGCTAAGAATAACAGGCATTAAAAAGACAGAAACTTATTCAGACGTCAATACATTTCATAAGGATGGAATTAGCATATCAAGAACGAGATATTTAGAGCTATAGTGAGACCCTTAATATCACTAATAGAGAAATCACTAACACTTACCAAGCCTGAGCTTTAAAATAGTAACAATCGTTATTATTACTATTCATATTCTAGTAGATGGGCATCCACTCGTATAAAGAAATTAACACTAAATTATTCAATTTCAAATCACCATGCACCACATCACCAAAATCAAACTAAGAGACACATGACATAATAACATTTCTGAGAGCATTGATTCTGAAATATAGGAAAATCACCGTCACCGAGGTATATTCCACTATACCTGTAATCTAGAGTGAAGATTCAAGGGGACACTACATTTCTTAAACGCCAATTTAGTAAGCCGCACTTACCGACACTGATCATAATAAGATCATTATGAATGTAGGCAATGTTTGGCTTAGCCATTCCTTTCTGAGCTTTATAGAAACAACTATAATAGCCTTTTATAGATATGTATTTATAGCCTCACATACCTTAATTCGCATGTAAATTTGCACCACTGATTTCTTGATGGACTTGGCACAAGTTCTACCAGTATGGTATAAGAAGGTGCACTTTTGCGAGCATAAAACACCAGTAGCCTTTACGAAGTCGATTGCAATTTTTTTCTGTGCACATTCGACGCATTCAAATCGCAATTATATCTTGTACAAAATTATATTATAGTTCATATCCACTAACTCGACACTCCGATGGATTAATTTCCTTAGACTGAGCCATCGGCACACAAAGGATCATAAGAAACCACTTGAAAACGATCAAGAAATTAAGGGTGGCACATAAATCATTATGGCTTCCTTAGAAACACTTAAAACGTACCACTAAAGCACCAATTTAAATTGAACTTTTGAATAAAATTTTTGAGTGTTTCACAGACCACTGATATTGAAATTTATCAGACGATGTTCCACCAGGCTACAGCTATTATTTCATTATTTTTATGAACAAAGATGCACTTTTTTAATCCTCCCGTGGTTCACTTGAATCACTTATGACAGAGACTCTGTAATATCTCTTATTTTCACATCACTCACACATTGCGGAGGACGTTCCAGCAGATAATTGAACTTTCTGCTCAGTTTTTACACTTGGAACCAAAACTGTCATCATTTGCAAGTCACCATGCGTTGCATTTCTCATTCAAAAAGATACATGGATAGTTTTTACAGCAGTACCAGCAATTGTTACAGGCAATTCACTTCCTTTTAATTAATATCACGTGCATATTACCTTTTCATGGCGTACGAAATTTCTACAAACAGCTGCTGAGAAGGCAAGAAGCTGTTTATATCACGACTACAACTCACGATGTCTTTGTAATTCACTAAAAAATACAGTTCTTCCAGAAAACGGAGCACTAACTCACTGCTCAGATAATTTCCCTAATTTTTCGGTAACACCCAACAGTGATCATAAGCTTCCACAGATTTTCTTGATTGCTCCAATTCGTACTCACTTCCTACTCATAGACGAAAACGTAAATGTAACATTTCCGCTTTGAAGAAAGGTATTATTGGTCATGCGGTAGTCAAATGGATAACTTCCACTAATAGCGCTCAGCAAGGAAAGCTAACTGTTTCTCATCTTTTCCCATTTTTCCAGCAAAGCTTTGATTAACGGATCGAGACTTCAAACGGCCTTCGGGCTCATGAATTTATTGGCACATAGTCCAGTTAATATATTTTCCCACAAATACCTTTTTAAACAGGCAATAAATCTTATTTATCTTCGGTGACACTTTCCTAGAGGGACTCAGGAACTCTCTTTCAAGCATCAAACGGATATCATATGTGAAAGCCACACCATGTTCATATGGGCTATAAAATCAACACACCAACGTACTGATTTAAAATATTCGTTTCCATTTTCCTCTCCTTTATCGACCACATACCGATAGTTAAAACTGTGTCTGATTAGCATTTATCAGCCTCGATTGACAGTTCGGCGATGTTTTCCTTCGTCCAGGAACGTATAACTCTTGTGAACACAATTATGAATGTACGCACAATTATATATAACTTCTCACTTTTTGGGTTAGAAAATCAGCCGTTTTGTTCATTCACCAGACTCCTCCATTTTCTCATACCCTGCATTCTACTTTCTTCGTCTTTGTGATGATATCCTCAGCTGAAGAACGATTTATAATTTTTTTAGCACTGATCATATTTTTAATAACTTCTTTGTGAAGGAATGACAACTGGAACACGGCTGTTAATTAATTAGAAGTTAAAAAACACTCTGCAAGCCAAGTCAGATGGAACTCAAGTTTGGAGAAAACGTGAAGTTCCGGATTACCGATTTCTGGGAAACTTGCTGTGCGCATTTCGGAAACAATGTCTCCATTCTCAAGGGCTGCACAATTAAAAATAAGAAAAATCCAACTGTATAGCCCTTGAGAATGGAGACACTGTTTACGAAATGCGCACAGCAAGTTTCCCAGAAATCGGTAATCCGGAACTTCACGATTTCCACGAACACTAGTTCCATCGAGATTAATAAACCACGAGTGAACTGTAATTAATAAATTATACTCCCTGCCACACTCCAAAAGACTGCTTGAATTAATGAGAGCAATATGTTTTTTATCATAAGACACCCATCCTTCATTATTTCATTGCAGTTTCCCAATCATTTTCAAAGCAAAAAGCTCACAAGTAGAAATTATCCTTTTATAGTATTAAAGCTTTCTCAAACTCAAAGAGTTCATTCCATGTCAACCTCATATGCTTCATTTATACCCTTCGCAGCAATCCTTGGGCGACAAATGCACTTTCACAGTTAGGTTTCTGATTTCCTCCTAATATTAAACATTTCACTTATATCTTTTCACTTAGTGACTCACAGGCAAATTCCACGTCACTGATATATTTTTCTGTTTTGAACGGTCTTCACAGAATATGCACATTTTGCACCAACTGCTTCAGCAGCAAAGAACTGAACTTATTATATTTTACGAAACCAAAATCATGCGCGAAGTCAATTATTGGGAACTTTCGTAAGGAATTCAGCCCAAATAGATTTTATGATGATTTAGACACTTTTTACGCTTTTTATTATTCATTTACATTCTGAAATCTGTAACTTCAAAACTTTCACATTTCACTGTTCCACATATATTACTTCTCTAATCATTCAAACGCAGCACAAACGATCCGTATGTAGTAAAATTTGCACTTCTCCCTATGGCTGTGCCAATATTCCACTTGTTCCTCTTTTATATTTCAAGGAGATTCTTATAAAATTTTCATAGTATTAAAACTATTTACGATCTCTCACACGGAAATCATGGTTCCCGATATTAGATGCTCATTATTTATTTATTACGGGTAGTGCCCATTCACCACTATCACAATACATGAAAAAAATTATCAAATTATCAATTATGACTTCCTCGTATACAAAAGCAGGAATTATTATGCATCCCTTGTTTGTTAGCATATCAATTCACTTCAAAGCCGTGTCGTTTAGCACCGTAACATTGATGACAAGAACAAGACACGTACATAAAACAGGCACGAAAAATGTAGAAAAAATCATTCATCAGCCATCATCGTGCAATAAGAACCAAGCTGAGAATTATTCTGGTTGATCCACTTCAGATACACATGCAAATATCACTGAACCCCCTGCCACACACCGAAAGGCGGCTTGCAGGGTATTTATGTAGATATCACAATAGAAGTAGTGTTGTTACAATTGCTTCGACAGCTGAGGTCATGTCGAACGTAGGATCCCACCGGGAATCGAACCCGGGATCGCTTTTACCGAATTCGAACGCGTTGCCAACTTTATTATCCGTTGTTTTCTTAGTTGTAAGTGACTACAGCGTCCGCTTCGATTCTTTTCGTACCTTTTATGGATGAAAATTGTATCGAAAAATATTTACTGCATGTATCCCATAACCATCGTTTTCCAATCCAACTTTCACCAAGTACCTTCATTGCACTTTTTCCGTCATCTTCACAATTTGCTTTGTATATCACCACTTCCTCTCCGATTTCATCGGCAACCACATCCGGGAAATGCATTTAAGAAAACAGTCGATAACTTTTCTATTTCGATACGTTTCGCCATTTACACAGGGCAGGACTTCATCACAATTTCAAAGATTGAGCGCAGTGCACTGCCAATATTCATCTCCACTTTTTTAATGGCCAAACATTCCTCAAATAAAACATAATTCAATGGCAATTTCATAATCACTAGCAATCGGACGACGGTGCACTACTCGAATGAACACTGGAATAATGAAAACGTTTCTGTACCCACCATCTTGTATTTGATTCGAGGCCTCCTTCACATCACAGCGTGTGCCCTTGAGCACCGCATATATCAGAGGCAGCGTGTCCACTGGCAGATGGAACATTCGCAGAAGGGCCACTATCGCATCTTTTATGAAGTCCATGTTCTCTCCTGAAAAGAAAAAGAATAACATTGTAAGCATATTGAGTATGAGATGTAGGCCTGGCGCAGGCACACATTTATTAATCGTTCGAGTGTTTAGTTGGATGAGAAAAATCTACAATAATAATAATAAAACGTCTTTATTTAAGGACGGATTTGAGACTTCTTAGCCACTTCTTACATCTAACCCTTAGTAATTTCTGGTAGAATGAAAGAGGTATTGGGAGTTGAGCTAAAGAAAGCAATAAAAGAAGAAATTATGTGGGTTTGAAAAAACCTAAGAGAAAGAATAAAACCAAAGATGGCAGTAAAATGAAATTAAACAGAATAATAAAAGAAATAAGAAAATGTAGAATAAAGTATTGGAATAATAAATAATAAACTGGAGAAAAAAGAACGCAAAAATTTACATAAACATTTCAAATCAATATACTAGCATTAACGTCAATTTCTCAATGAAAATTAATAAAACATAATGGAAAAAATACAATCAACACAATAATTACAATCAAATTAAATAGATACAAAAACTTGATTCTGTCAATTGTAATGTCAACTTCTCAATCAAAAAATATAAAACATGAACATAAGACAATAGCATAATTAATTCGATAATCACAGTACGATTAATTAAAATCTTTCACTTACAATATATTACAGTTAAATCTAAACAAGGAAAAGTATTCTATGCACAGAGGCAGAGAAAGAATCATGTGAATTGAATGAAAGGATCAGAAACTAAATGAAAGAAGGTGTTATACGGATGAGGAAATTTTCTTTCGACATATGACAATTCCAATGGGAAAGCTAAAGAATTTGGATAGAAAAGGAAATTAGATATGACAAAGGGATGATTCCTTGCTCTAAATGTGCATGGCTACGAATTTTCAGCTACAAACTCTTTCGGACCTTGTGCAGGAGCGCATACAACCGATACGATAGTTGTGCGACAAAGTAATCATAAAACCGCATCGATCGCCTTTTGACCAGAGTATCGTACAACTACCGGTCGACAACTTAATGTCCACGACTTCATATTGCAGCTGTAAAGTTGTTCACCGAACGTCAGCCTTGTTTTTCGCTTCAGCGTGGAAGGTATCATAAACGACATTGAGTCATTTACTGAAAAGATGCCTACGCTGTGTTTAAAATCATTGAAAGAGATATTTAAATAAAAGATGAAAGAAATCATTATTTCATTAAAACTGTGTTCATTCATTCTATAACTTGCCTGGATACATGATCATATTTTAAAGTAGCGTCTGGATTTTCTCTTCAATTAATCGTCGCTGATTATGGGATGTACACTGTATTTCCTTTTTCCTTTCTTATCAGCAAAAGACAAGCAAGTGTTTTTCTGTTGTACGGCATGCTGAGAGATACGCAAACTGACTGAAATCTCACAACTATTGATTGTATGCGCATCTTTCACAACTAAACAGTTTAGTCGAAGTAACATTGTGAAAACTGCACAACTAAACTAAACTTTAGTCGTAGAAGAATTGTATGTGAGCGCAAGCCCTTATTCCGAGAGAGGAGAAATTGTTCACGGCAGTTATTAAGAGGGAGATAATAAAATGTTCTTTAAGCCGAAATGTGTCTTCCTCTTGAGTTCACGTGGAGACTAAATCAAAGAAAACGTCAAAGTATGGAAAACACCGTTCCGAGAAGAACCCAATAAGTATTTCAATAGCTTATCATCTTCAGGGGTAGTAGAATACTCAAATGTTCTTTTATCCCTGGAGGAATACATATTACAGAGTATTTGAGTACCTTTCTACCCTTGAGAAATAATAGCTTAGATATTGAAATACACATTGCGTTCTTTTAAAAACCGTGTATTTGTCAGTATTTGTTAGTTTCCTTGATCTAGTTAACACATGAGCTCTGCGGCAATCCCCTAACAGCTTAAGGAACATTTAAAACCTCAGTATTATGGGTTTAAAAAATTTAAGTCGGCATTTATCAACGACCGAGGCTAGTCTAAATTTCCGTGGGCATACATTATTATCGCAAAACTACTCTGTCAATCCGTAACGTTATCTGGGCAATGAATGCACAATACCTTTCCATTGAAATTCAGCGGAAAAGACTCAATAGGATACCAATCGTGCTCGTAGTTGGAAAATGCGATGAAATATTTTTTAGCGATTTTCATTCATTTCGAAATGAACCGAGAGGGTTGATCCTAACGAATTCTTTATCTCGAAAAATGTGCAGAAAAAGTGAAAACTTTGGATTTCTTTGGTGGCCATCGATAAATTTGATTATTATTATTATTAACAATACTGTTATTATTAAATTATCGGAAGCACGAAGAGAAAATAACCAATACTACGTCGGCAAAACCATAGTAGAATTTCTACGGATAGCAATGACGATATAGCTTAAGACAATAGATTTTGACCTAGATACACAATTATTTAGATGCATGAAAGCTAATGCAAGTGGCTCCAGGATATCCAATTGGATAGCGCGTTTGCCTAAAGTGAAAGCGGTACTGGGTTTGATTCCCCGTGGGGGCCCACAAGTGCAGAATGACCTCAGCACTTTTTATTATTGTTACTAGTAAACGCCTCCGTCAGGCATGACGGAACTTAATTTAGTTTAAAAATATATCTGTTATCGTATATATCTAAGGTCATCCTAAGCCAGAAACAGTCCGTCACAAGATCATAATGCTTCAATATATTTCTTACCGTTACATATAATATTTATTCTTCCGTTTTCATGTCATGAAAGCCTACGTTACGTACATTTCTGATAAAAATTATAACAACTGATTATTTCCGTGCACTTATATGGGATAATTCATGAAATCAACATTCAAATATGGCCTTCGTCGTCAAAGAGATGGGTTGTTTATTTCCAAAAAAAATTACAAACTGTCCGTGTGTTTTATCAAAATCCTCAAACGTTCGGATCTATATCAATATTTCACGACTAAAATAAGAATATGTGATCGTTTTCCTTGCTTGTGACACTTGGCTCAATTTCGTAGGACCATAGTTTCTAATTTAATTTTGTAAAAGAAACGACCTCTGCAAGCCATGAAAACGTAATTTACGTGCATCTCTTATGGAAACGTATTTTGTGCTCCTGGGTTCGAATCTGGGCCTTTACAGAGATGAGAATGGCTTTCCTGGGGGTTTCAGCACCGTAGAAACACAATGCATTTTGTTTCAGATCTCTAAGTCAAGCCGTTTCTGAGATAAATAGGGGGACGGACAGACATTTGCTCTACTTCTGTTAATACAAGTATATATCTACTTATGAACCTGCCAAGCCACCGTTCAGTGTGTGGGTTTAAAGGTAGCAAAACGTTCCTTTATCTCCTTTACGTATGAATAATGCATTTTTTTAACGGTTCCTGATAGAACTTCACGGCTGGTTCACAGCGCACCATGCAATCCTCTGCATCAGCTTCTCATACGACGAAGGAAAACTCACTCATCCGAATAAATTTTCATTATTCTATTTAAAGATTTCTTGTGACTTTTATCAAAGGGCTGATTCGTCATTCAATCACAGCTTTAAGTCTCCGTACGCCAGATCTACAGTTTGTGTGAAAGTAATTGATGGGGAAATTCTTTCTCAAAGAGCAAATTAAGTTGCGCGGGGACAGAAGGCGTGGAATTCCTCGAGACAGAGAAAAGGCGATCGCGACTCAAGTTTTGTCGCGGCTTAAACTCGTTCAGATCACATTTTCTTCCCTTCCATCCTATTAGCGAAAGAATCGATTAGGCCCAACTAATTGGACGACGCGCAAGACGGGGTTTTTAAAAGGGAATCCTTTCAGAAAATTAATCCTTCTATAAGTATGCTTTGGAAACCCTTTTCGGAATGTCTTCTTAGCTCCGGAGAGACTTTTCCCTAAGTTGGAATTCGTTTCCCAAAGGGACGAACCCTTTCACCGGAGTCCAAATAGGGGATTACCGAAGCGGCGGTTTCTTCTTTTTTCCGTTCCTTTAATTAGGAAAACTACTTAATTCGAGTTGAGGAACTGCATTCGAAAAACAAAGGGAATAAATTCTCTTCGACTATCGCTCTGGAGGAGTCGATTTCCATTCAGCTACGACATCCTCGACTAGTTTTAAACGGTTTTTTTGAGACATTTTCGGAATTACGGAAAATCGGAGGCATAAGTAATCAATCGGCGGTGCACGAATCTTAAGTTTCTCTTTCACAGGATCTGCTACAGATCTACAGCCTCATCGAAGCAATTATATTTTCTTTTTCACCAATTTCGCTCGATATTAATTTTCATTTTCGTTGATTGCTGTCCTTTAGAAATTTTAGTGTTCTTTATCGGCTGAAATATCTCCTAAAGTAACCGATTCATTAATATTATTCACAATAAACGAATATGTTCGACCTTCTCTTGGTCATTCATGATAATAAATAAAGCAACGATACAAATGACCAGGGGCACAGCCAGGATGTATCTCTGTGGGGGTCCGAGATAGTTGAGAGAACGAAACAATGCCTTGAATTTTCAGGGGTCGGTATAGTCATGCACGCTACATCTTACAGGAAATGGCTTAAAAAATTCCCTTCAAAATAATTAACTAGATAGCGAACGAAAAGATTTATTCGGTTATGTGGCAAAATAATAACACTGAAACCCTTCTCCCCAATGGACGATATACTTATAAAAATGAAAATGTACTTCACTACGAGACAAAATAAAATAAACAGGACCCGGGTTTCGAAGATGAGGCAAAGCCTCGAAACTCGGTTCGTTTTCTTTTATTTTACTTTGTCTTATGGTTTACTATATTTTATTTACAAATACATTGTCATTCAGAGTGCTGTGTTTTTATTTAATACCGGTCAATTTAATAAATTTCCCAGTATAACACTTTCCACGATTCTTTTGCTCAAGGATATCCCCTCCCACGCCACAATGTCATCAGGAGGTGATTATTTACTCGGCCTGAAGATCAAACTGTAGCCATTAAAGTAGTTCTGGTTAACTAAGCATTTTGTGCAAAACGTAATAGTGTGAACTTTGTTAGAAAGAATCATATTTCAAGCACACGACTTGAAGTAATACCAATGAATGAAAAAATTACTATCTTAGGTCCTTCGAATGATACTTCCTTCAAAACTAAAGAAGGTTACAAAAAACGTTGCATTTAAAAGTCTAATTTTTAGACTTATCTTTATACACATATGTTAATTCTCAGAGTAATTAAAAGTGGGCAGAGAAATGGGTGGGTCAAATATTGAGAGGAGAGGGATTGCTAAAGAATGTAATTGAGGGTAGAATATAAGGGGAAAAGCAGAGGGGAAAACAAAGACAGAAGTTGTTAAATAGCATAAAGGGTGGGGTAGTTACCAGGAAGCGAAAGAAATGGCGATATGTCGGGAAAATTAGGGCACATGAAACTGAAAGGCAGAAAACTTGTCATTTCTCAAAACTTACATATACTTTAACCATAATAAGAAAAGGGACTTTTGGCAGACAGCGATATTCCGAGAAATTCATCACTGCACTTCCACAATTTCAATACGAATATATGGCAAATGAGGTTCTCTCTCCATAACCTAGAAAACGTAGCTAAGCCTACGCCTGTCGAGCCCCTCTACTCCTATGACACGTTTTACAACTTCATCTTTCTAATCTTATCCGAATGTTTGCTTTGGTGAATTTATCGCTCATGCTTCGGAAGTTGTTGAATTCTCACCACAGTTGCACTATTGTAGCGGTATTTTCGTTGAGATTCCAAACCGACGTGTCGAGGAATACAAGTTTAAGAAAGCTACACAATTTCCGAATGACTTCTTAGAATTCCACACACTTCTCATGTGATATTCTCTATTTACGCTAATTGCTCTAATCATTTCATTATTCTTTGTAACTGGCACAAACAGCAGAGGGTAGCAAACATTTTTAAAGGGTCGTCTCTATTGTATGGATGAGAAATATGGACTGTGTGATATGGATAACATCAGCAGAAAAGAGATTAGAAGCAATAGAGTTGTGTTGCTACAAAGAGCCGAAAGTATAATGCTTAGTCAGAGATGCTACCTAAATAATTTGTTAGAGAAAAGACGGGAAGTAGTATGAGACACATTTAGGTCAGATTTCCCCCTAAAATTGTCTCCTGAACGCTTTCAAAAGCCTCCCAACCGATGACCAACGACCAATTTTGGAGAGGCAAATACATAATGGGAAATTTGAAAGCCTTCAGAGCTAGTTTTTAAACTATCCTTAATAGTATCTTTCTAATTGCGGATGCCAAAATGAATTAAAGTCTTCATAGAAAATAAATACAGCGAGACTGATGGTGAATCAGGAACAGACAATATACATAACAATAGAAAGCAAATGATGATGATGATCAGCATTAAAAAAAAATAGCATCCTGCTCTGGTCCCCGAGTAAGATACCATTGATAGCGAAATGCGAATAGAACAGAATCATTGATCGATGGTTTGTGCAGTTCTTCTAAACTGCAAAATCATCCGAAAATTTAGATCTATTAAAAATTGAAGGCAAGATTGTTCAACTAATTGATTATGTAGTTCAATATGCTAATTTAGTATTTATATCACGACATTAAAATACAACTGGATGATGATGAATGAATGTGAAGTGAAAGGATGCTGCGAGACCAATGTAAAAGGAATGATTCACATCGCTTTAAAACGTGAACGAAATGACTAACAAAAGACAGTGTGTGAAGAGAATGTGAAGGGGTCTAAATGGGGAAGAATGCCAAGGAAAAAACCTGGTTTGATATGGCAAATTGGATGCTGGAAAATGTAAGTATTCTAAGAATGAAAGGGAAGATGTATGAATGTTTCTGAAGTACAGGTTAATGCAACTATGAGAAAAATGATGGAATACTGTGATACACTTGGCAAATTTCCCCGAATGAGAAATTTGGATGTAAGTATATGCACGTATATACAGATGCTAATACGATATATATGTACGTTAGTGTATGTTTGTGTATCAAAAGGAGGGAAATACAACATTTTTTATATTCTCCCTTTCCACTTTGGACGTGGATCCCTATTGTCTGTTAAGCATGTTATGTTTGTTGAGTCCGAAGACCGGTTGGGACCTCATACCCTCTACCATCAGCTACGAAGAACTACTATAGGGAACTGAGGCTTACTAGGCAAGATGAGGAGTGAGATAGTTTGCCCTTGTATCCCTCACTGAGCCAGAATGCTATGAGCAGAACAAGCCCACGTTAGTGAAGCACAATGACTCTACGAGTAACACTTTCGTAACGTTTCATACGGAGAAACCTTAATCAATGCATACCTCAGTAGCTTTCATGTCATCAGATGAACAAGAATGAGACAAAATTATATAAAAGGTACATTTTTCTCTACTCCAAACCAAAAGGCAAATTATAGATACTTCATTTATCCAGATAGGGCAGCGGACCGGATCCCAGCTGCAACGGCGTAAAGCAAATTTTGAGCACCGAAAGATGAAGAAAGGCGGGCGGGGGTGGTAAACCAATAGCACGAGCGCTCGAAGTGTCACGCGAGAGATTTCGGTACACAGAACTGTGCTATCTTTGTTGTCTGCTGCTCACTGAAACCATTTCAGCTCCAAAATAAATAGAATTGAGCTCCTTTACAATCTGGCGGAACAGGCACTTGAAAAAGGAGACAAAAGCTAGGATGTGGGAAGCGACAGTGAGACCAATCTTGACATGCATGGGAAGACAAAACCTTATAATTCTACAACCAAACGGCTCCTCGAAATAACTGAAATGAAAATATTTCGAAACTTTCAGGGAAACTCTACTAGAGAAAGGAGTGACATTATGCGAAGAGATTTCAGAGTAGTAAGTATAGAACAATGAACTCAGTACAGGGAAAAGGAATGGAATAAGCACATAAACAGAATGAATGATGAAAGCATGGTCAGAATTGCAAGAGACAAAATCCCAATAGAGGTGTGGACCGACCAAAGGAAAGACGGATGAATAATACGGATCGCATAATAATAATAATAATAACACGTTTTTATTCACGGGCGAGATTGAGACTAATTAGTCCCTTCTTACATCTAACCCTTTGTCACTACAGATAGGAAGAAAGAGGTACTTGAAGTTAAACTAGTGAAAAGCAATAAAAGAAGAAACTATTATGTGGGTTCAAAAAACCTTAGTCTGCACTTAGGAAAAAATTAAAAGCCTGCAGGAAAACACCCATGTGAAGGGGGGGCGTGAAAAACGTATGTAATGTAACATATGTAATGGGCAAGGAAAAATGAGTTGAGCCTAGGAAGCAAGAACAACTCCTTTAATCGAGGAAGGTTTTCATTCGGTAACAACACCTTGAAGACCATCATTAAAGCAACAGCATCAGCATATGAGTATATCAAGAGTTTGATGTTTTCCCGGTGTATGATGCTAAGAAATTCTTCTCGGGTAGACAACCGGGTTAGTCCTTCGATGTAAACCGACGTTTCGGCAACGTCCTCTGTTGCCATCTTCAGGGATTCTGAATATGGCAACAGAGGACGTTGCCGAAACGTCGGTTTACACCGAAGAACTAACCCGGTTGTCTACCCGAGAAGAATTTCTTAGTATGAGTCTATCGTTTGGCACCTTGATCAGTCGCCAGTCCTTTATTACATGAAATATGGCACTCTTCCGGTAATGCGGTCGCTGAATCATACGGAGCCGCGATGCATTGAAAGCGGGAGTAAAACCGAGTCCATCCTTGAGGGATTGCAGAGAGGGCAAGTGTGTAGAACAGAGAAGCCATTTCGGTGGGGAGGATGGCCTAAGGCGAGTGGTGTGGCCGCCCACCGCCTTCCAAAGGCACCAATGAGAAGGGAGCGCAAAAAAGAGAGAGAATGAAAAAGGAAATAACGGTGCAGACAAACCGCTGAATGGAGTCCAAGACATAGCTCTTGTACAGGTGATGGAGATGGGGAGGGCTCCCATTGGACAAGTAAACGGAGAGCTCTATCCAAGGAGGGCTAAAAATAAAAGCGGCAAGTTGCCTGAATTGTGTCCTGAGCACTGGTGTCGGCGCACTAAAAAGAAAAAAAACACGGCGATTCCAACTGTCGAATGGCACATGAAGTAACGGCTTTGTTTACGCTGATTATGTAACCCATTGTACATTTATTTCCTGTTCTTCTTCCTCTGTTATTACGAAAGAAATGTCGTGCGGTGAGGAAAAAGAGAAGTACGTGTCATTTTCATAAATTCTGCCGGTATTTTCGGTCCAATTTGAGACGGCTAAGTCGGTTATTTCGCGCCGGAACTTCGAAAACAGTGTTTCAATATTGTTTAAGTTTGAGGTAGCAGGACTTGTTTGGTCCTCTTGTTCGGTCACGCTTATAACACCGTATGTTCTCTCTCTTCGCACATAACATATGGGTGTATTTCATTGTACCACTGATATTTAACCGTTGGTCCAGCATCATACCTCTGTTTCGATGTTGGAGGAAGGGTACCATTTCCAGACGTAGAAAACAATCCCACTTCCTTTTTTCTTGGAAGTTCGACTAAGACAGTTAATAAAATATAGCGATTTTAATGATGAAGTCTTTGACAAAGATGATGGAAAGAGAAATAACAAATCGCGGAAAGCCTCGCAGTTGAAAACACAAGATGTGAAACATAGAGACATAACTGGGACACAAATCCAGGTCTCCCACTTTGACGATGTTGTACTTTATTTTATTTTTTCCTCACTTTAATAAGTAGCACTTTTCAAATTCTTACAATTAAATAACAGAGCGTTAATGACTTTCATCCTTTATGAAAATACTTGTTCACTTGTTCTTATTTGTGGAAAACTTGAACAAGGATATTGAATTTGTCTGGTAAGAGAGCAATTAAAAATCTGAAAACGTAAAATGTATTTGTATCATTACACACTTATTTCGACTCCGAATCCCGGGAAATTTTCTAGATTGACAATTCTTTTATCTCGAAATTCCGCGATTGCTAAAAAGCAGGGAAATGACTAGTACTTTCGAGTTTTTGTTCCCTTTTTGCACAAGAAGATATGAACAGGGGCCTTCGTAAGATTTTGCTTCGGAGCGCCAGAATACCAACTTGGCGGAGCCCGACTGCCTCGAAAGCAAAGGAATAGATAAAACCACAATGCATTCTTAAGAATAAAAAGTGGAAAAATTATTCTGATAATGATATCGAATCCGTAAAAGCTCCACAGTTAAGCTCCAAAGAAAGAAAATTCACGATGTAAATTCCACATACAAGCAACCTCTTAAAAGCAAAGCATCATCTGAATATCACAAATCAAAGAAAAAGCAACAAATTATGCACAAACATGACATATTTATGATCTGAAACGGTTTCCGCAGTAGATAATCCATGTAAACTTGAAACAGTCGATCGAAAACGTTATAATATATGGTAATTAATCGATGTCGCTGACTTTATAGTAGATCAACAAGATAAGAAGAGGGAATATGCAATTTACAGGTTTATAAAACACGTTTCGACTTAATTTTCATTCAAATTCATACGTTTTTCATTAATTTATTCATCTATGAATCAATTTCCCATGCCTATGCTTATTTTCTTGGAATCTAAAACTCGGATCGTACGGTTTATCTTCCTTACTTTTCATAGGTATTTTCTACTTAGGACTTTTAGGACGATAAATCGACCAATTTTGAGCATTAAATATTCAATAAGATAACGATTTAAATTGTATCACAGTATGGCATATTACTACATTGTCTATACGTATCGAAAGATACGTCCAGCTTTCTAGGAGAACCGGACGCTATCTCTAAATGGTGTGAAGATTGGCAGCTTGATTTGAACATAGATAACTATGTAGCAATGAGCATGGACCAGCTCCCCGTAACGTAAGTCAAAATCCCCCTATCATAGGGGTGGTGCAGTCGTTGTGCTATAGTTAGTGGTGCAGCGTTAGAATTCGTAAGTCAGTATAATTATTTAAGAGTCCTTTTCAGTAGTAACACATCGTTTAAAATTCATACTCAAGATGTAGTGGGGACAGTTGATAGGACTCTGAGGCTATGTAACGGCGTTCACTGGGGTAGTCAATCGAGAGTCAAAGAGGTGGCTTATTTCTCGCGCGTTCGTCCATTACCTGTGTATTGTTACGCAGTGTGGAATCCACCCGAGAAGGGTCTGATATTGGAGCTAGAGCGCGTATAACGCAGAGCGGCTCGATTCGTTAAGGGAGATTAAGGTTTCGATAGAAGTGTATCAGGAATGATCAAAATCCTCGGCTGGGAATCTCTAAAGAATGGAAGAACCGAGTATAGGCACAACTATTCCAGAAATTTTCGGTACTGATTTGCACGACGAAATACGCGATATCGTGATTCCCGTGCTCAGCGAGCGCTATTTCCGAGACCAGACGGCAAAGAGATTTCGCGAGATTATATCGAGAACAGTTAGCTATTACTGTTTTTTTCTGATAGTATTAGGGATACCAATCAGGTAGTTTATTGATAGGTTCGGTGTTCTCACACCCCCTGCCATACACCATATGATGGCTTGGGGGGTACTAATGTAAATGTAGTTTTAGATTACTAATTTTCTCGAAAGTTGTTTTATTTATCGTTCTACTACAATGATGTTTAGCTGAGTAAAGTGCTTCTCTTTCTAGATTACATTCCAATCATGTCTGTTTCCTCTACGTTTTACTAATGAAGGTCCGCATAGAAATTTTTGTCTTCGCGAGAGAACCATCTGCTAGGCCACAGGGAATCGGTAGGGCATAGGATCGGCCAGGCCAAGCTTAGGTGGTTTTAGAATAGTATTTCCAAGCGTTTCTTGGAAGTTATATATCACTGCAGTCTCTTACCGTTGTTAAATTTCCTCGGCCAATTTTGGACTTCATTGGGCAATGTGGAGAAGTGTCCCTGCATGTTTCTCGACTGAGTAGCCTCCGGTTGGTGCTCTCCTAATGACTTCCAAGCCCCTGCAAAGGAAATGATACTCACTTAAGCACAATAGAACCATCAGCGAGAAAAAGATACATTTAACCCTCTCCGGAAAATTTCCAACTCGAGCAAAAAAAATATTTCAGCATTTCCGAATAAAGTCTAAACGAAAAATAATATTTCTTGGCAAAGTAAATACGTGAATATTTCCAAAAATTCACAAAAACGCATCCCATAGAATCTCAGTCGCTTCAGTATGCCATGAATAAACAAACAAATTTTACATTAAAATGCATAGTATTTCTATTAATTAGAAAGAGTGATAGATAGACTTTACAATCTAATATATCCTGCAATATATTATCTAAATACACTCAACATATATAATACTTTTCCTGGAAGCATAAAACCAAAACAGTATTAATGACATGAGAATTTATAAGCACAAGTCTATTTGAGGCCCACACATAGATGAGGTTCTCAGCTCTATTGCGCCTAATTAAAAATCCGCCCGTCAGCTATAGCAATGATTATTTTTTCACGAGGAATTTTTGAATAAAACAAGATTTTGAACAAAAAATTACATTTAATAACCCACAATATATATTATAGTAAAAATATAAAGTAATAATATAATTAGTAAAAAATTTTCTTCGTTGTTCAATTGTTTTATTCAACAGTTCCTCGTGATGTCATCAAGGTTCCACAAAGTGACCGCCTCCTCGGTGAATGTTAATAATTATTTCTTACACTTAACAACTCATCATTTGCAATTAATTAAATCACTTACTCCAAGAGAAATCTGATAAATAATTCACACCTATAAAGAACAACCACACAACAGCATGTAAAATCCGTGAATTTCGGCGACCTTGATGCTCGGTACCACTTAAATTAAGTGGCGGACATTCAAAGTAAATCACGCAAAGCAACGAAACAAAGTCCCGGTGACGTATCAGTCATTGTGTAGCAACGCTCCAGATCTCTGTAATCCGGCAGAAACTGCAAATAGAATGATTACTTGACGCTGAGTGAGGTAAATGCATTCTTGGCTCCCTTACTCCTCTAGCTATGGATTTGCCCGTTTTATTTTCAGTATCTGCTGTTAAAGGGCGAAAAGATACGTTTTGAAATTTCAGTCACAAAAGCGCAATATTTTTCGCACGATGTTATTTATGAAATATTACCTAACATTTTCGACTGAGAGAGACTGAGTATGACCCTTGTGAAGAATTTTTAGACCGAAGATATATTCCGCAGCTTTTTTACGCTATCAAAATTAATTTAAATTCAATGAATGAATTTCTTAAATTCTAAATATATATTAAATCGCAGGAAAAACAAAGGCACTAGAGATAATTGAAGTAAACGCGTGGAGAACGATTTAAAGTTGGCGGGGAAGTAGTGAAGTCGGTAAGATATGCAGACGATAAAGCTATTGCGTGCGATTCCAAAAGAGGTTTACAAATACAATTAAATACGTTAAACGATAAAGCAAGGGAACTTGGAATGAAAATAAACGCAACAAAGTCAAAAGTAACGACATTTCGAGAAAGAAAGAAAACTGAGTTAACTATCAGAGTGGATGGTGAAAAACTTGAACTGTTAGATAATTTCTCCTACTTGGGAAATGTTTTATCTCGGGATGGGAGATTTACATATGAGGTTCGGAAAAGAGTAGTATTAGCAGAAGAAGATTTCGTGAAGCAGAGGGAACTGATGACTACTTTTTCTGTGAAACGTGGACCTTACGAAGGGAGGACATCAAAACATTTGAGGCTTTCGAGATGAGGGTATGGCGTAGAATGGAAAGGGTAATTTGGGTCTATAGAAAAACGAACGTAGAAGTGCTAGAGATGGTCGGAGAGGGTTTTAATTGATGTAATGAAACGCCGACAGAGGAGGTGGTGGGTGAAATGTTAAAAGAAAAGATATTCCTAAGGAATTTAATTGAGGATAGAATACAAGGGATAAAGTGGAGTGGAAGAAAAATACAAAAGTTGATAGATGACATAAAGGGTGGGGTAAGTTACCAGGAAGCGAAAGAAATGGCATTGAGTAGAGAATCTTAAGGCACATGAACCTACCGAAAGGAAGAAAACTTATGTATATATACATATTAAAGCATGAAGCCCGCAATATTGTGGCCTTTCTTAATCTGTATGACGATACTCAATCTCTATATGTTTATTGTAACAGTAACCTTTTAAGATCAAAATTTGCCTTATAAATTAATATGTGATAGGAAGATTTCGCATCTTAGATAAAATGCTATGTTGTCTATCCATCAAACGGATATTTTATATATACCACTTCTCGTATCAAACTAGGGTCGATAACTGTTCGATAACTTCAAACGAGAACGAACTAGAAAGCCGCAGGTTGGAAACCCTTAATCTAATTTCGAGATAAAAATACGAAATCCAATTTTCAAGCACCAAAAACTGAAAGAAAGAAGGGCAGGTCAGTTTCAACGTGTAGAAAAAGAATTATAACAGACTACTTTAGAACTTAATGACTACTTTAGAACTTAATGACTACGTTTAGAGCTTTGCAACTTACTTAAAAGTAAGAGCATGAAAATAAACTGACCTCTTTTTATTTCTTGAGTAAATCCGCAATGGAAAATGTCACTTTGGACAACATTTAGTCCACGGACTATCCAATTCGGGAACCGACATCCACGGCGTAGTAACGTTATTTCCGAAAGCATCAAATTAAACTAAATGCAAGTAAAATATTAAAGACGGGGCGGCGACGGAGGATATTTTCGGATCAAAGGGAGTACGGGAGGGCCGTGATCGTAAAAACGAAGTGCACAAACAGAGACGTTTGTTAACACGAGAATGTTCTTGAAGATTCCACGCGAGTCGTCAGCATCACTGTAAAATTCAGGCGAAATGATATTTTACGAGGACATGAACGAGAAGGCATCGAAAATAATCCGGAAGACGGTGAATGGAAGTGGGGAAGAAATGGCACTCAGAGACGCTATAAAAGTCCGCGAGAGCGTAAATTAAAATTAGGGGGGAAACAGTCGGTTTCCAGACGACTCAAAACATCTTTAGGGAAGAAGAAGAAGGGAGTATTTCGAAAGATCGTATGCCTTTATGGCAGACGTGGATTTTCTTTAAAAAAATATTATGTTAAATGTTTCCATCCTGAGCATACACAGAATCCCGAACAATCGGCCACGGATAGTAAATATGATGATTATTAATTAAGTTCGGCGTTTTCTTAATACACTAAATGCAATTCATAACAAAAAATATGATATCCATACAGCTTACACGATAGTTTGGCTCCAAAGAGAAATTCAAGAAGTTTCTCATCAAAATAAGAAGGAAAGTTTCACGAATTATTCGACTTCTGAGATATTAAGTTTGATTCGTACATTTATGAAGACAACTCAACAATATATTGAAGATATCTACACCTTAAACTACGTATTACATACCTACAAAAGTTACCTACCTTTCGGTAGGTTCACGTGCCTTAAAATTCCCCATTCAACGCCATTTCTTTAGCTTCCTGGCAACTTACCCCTTTCTTAATGTCATCTAGCAACTTTTGTCTTTATCTTCCCCTCCGCTTCTTCCCTCAGTTTCATTCTTTAGCAATCCCTATCCCCTCAATATTTGGTCCAACCATTTCCTTTCTCGATATCTAACTGCTTAAACTACGTATCAGTCTCCATAATTCATTGTTCTAAACTAGTATATACATAAATATTATAACTTTTGGATATTATATAAATAAAAACGTTTGAAAATTTTTGCCGAAACTGATACATTCTAATTCAATCCCTTGTCATCTTTTTAAATAGCTCTTTAAAAAAAATCCTTTCGTCAAAAGCTAGTTTTGTATGTTTAATTTAATCTAAAAAAAAATTTTTTCTTCCAGATGAAATACCAAATAGATGTATTTAGTACCCATGAGGATGTTTTCTGAAACATGGTTTGGGAAAATATGACGTCATTATACATAATTCAGTAAAATAGTACTTTAATACAATACTTATTATTTGGGATATATTTTACTTCTAAGTGTCTTAAGTTGGGGTATTTTATAATTAAAATTTTATTATTACTGATATTTGATGTGATTTGGTATTGTAAGATTCTTTAAACCGTCATTATGATCCCTGCCAATGGTGCCCTCTGAAGTAGACAGTTCGTCTTTGGTGAAACTGGTCCCGGGATCGATCCCCGGTGGGGGCTCGTATAAGCGAAATGACTTCAGCTGTCTAAACACTTTTATGAACACGTTTCATTACTAAAGTAGACATCATATTTTATATGCCTCATTTCTACTGCATAACTTATTGTTATGTACTCATTAAAAAGATGAGGATTATCCAGAGTTAATTATCTTTTTAATAGAACTTTTTGGAAGCTTAAACACCCCAATGGACAAACTTTCGGGTTGAAAATAGCATAGACCTGGACTTAGTCGCGTTCCCCTTTGATAATCTGCTATTATAATGGGACATATTGTACTTAGTTCGAAAGAGAATTTCTTTGCCCTTAAAATGGTGCACATTAAAAGTCAATGTCAATCCCCTGTACAGTCTGAGTCGTCGTAAACCAAATCAAAACACGGTAAATTCGCGAAAATTCATGACTCGGTCATCTTCACACCTTTGTGGAACAACGGCCATGAGTCACAGGAAATCCAGACTTTTAGCAGAAATGTGGTATATAGTCTTGAAGCAAGATTCAAGTTTCTGAGATATCATTTTGATTTATTAACCTTTGATAAGCGTCTAAATTAAAAATCGACCTCCTTCCTCCGATCGAATAAATTGTATTCTGCGCAGTTGGAATTTTTACTACACACTCTTCAAATGATTTTCTGAAAATGAGCGAGAGCTATAAATAAGATATATTAAAATAACAAAGTCCAGATCTATTTTCAATCCGACAGTAGGATGTCCTCAACGAAGGCTCGAAAACTCTCACAGCATCCTTCGGCGTTTTTTCCTCAACTGAAAGCTAAGTAATTCGCAGTGAATTCTGGGCTGTGCCATCGAAGATTGGCGGTCAAGGCGTTTTACCGGACGATGGCGCTCTAATCGCCGAACTATTTCGGAGTTGTGGTGTCCTCAATCTCCCTTCGAAGCACTTAACTTTTTCCGCATTCGGGAATCCGAGGAATCTGAACAAGAAAAGAGATTCTTGGGAAAATCGACCGTGATCTGGAATTGGGAACATTTCCTCGGAAGATGTGCAATTATGTAGCAAATTGCTAAGCAAAAGCCGAACTTAAATTCCAATGCCAAAACTCCTACACGACTCTCTTGCCCTTCCGCAGTGCATCGAAGACCTCAAATTCTATGAAGGCAATAGTTTATCTCAAACGCTAATGAGCATAAATTGACAAAATTTCTTTCCGGTATTTTGAATGAGGTCCCAATGTAAATGGCTGGAGCAGTCCCCCAGAAAGTGGAAGATCCGGGTTCGAGTCCCGGTCCTATGAGTAATTTTGCACGCCCGTTTCTCCTTGGGAATATTACTGGGCGCACCGTGCAGAATCACTCATCAACCTTCTCCCAAAGTATATATGTATCATAAAAATGTATAGGTAGTTTGCTATTAGTATTGCTTATAATATTATAATAGACACAAATCCAGNATTAATAATAATATATTGTATGTTATTTTAAAGTAATAATTTATATATAACATACATTTATAGCAAGACTACTATTATTATACTATTGCTAAATGTAGGTAGTTGAGGCAAGTCATGTATTGATGGGGAATCCACCACTACCCTCCGCCGTACGGTTTATGGAGTGTTTTCAAATCCCTAATTCATTAACACCCGTGTTCCAATTTTCCCCTTAAATCTTTCTAATGATAACTATGCATGTAAAAACGCCTATAATTTAATTTAATATAGTTTAAAACACATCAAAACTTTCTTAAATTCGATTTGTGAATCTTTTTGACCACTTTCTGCAAACCTTGCAAACTAGTTTTTAAGAAACTATGGAAGTTTCAAGATCAAGTTCGACATCTTTGAGACAGGACACCCGCTAAGACATCCGGGGATCCCATGAGTTTCTCATGCCTTCTAAACAATCTAATTTACTATCGAGGACATTAAAAATAGTTCATTCCGTCCAATGAGCTTATTTGAAGCATTCCATCCGATCGACTTAGTTGAAAATAAATAAGAAATAAGTAGGAGAATAAAATATATATAAAGTAGGAGATTAAAAACTAATATATGGTAGAAGAATTGTTAAAGATTCTTCGACAGCTAAGGTCATTTCGCACGTAGGCTCCCACCGGGAATCGAACCCAGGACCGCTTTCATTGAAGAGCGTGTTGCCTACTTGACTGTTCGGGAGCCGCAATATAAAAATAAAAATCAACAGAGCCTTTGGATATTAAAATTTGACGTAAAGTATATACGGGCAGATAAAGGCTTACCAAAGTTAAATCACATGCGAGGAAAAATCTATTGCAGCGTACAGATTGAGAAGGTCCACTCCTTATGAATGTATTGAAACACTTTTCGGCAGTCAGATGTTTCGGACCCTTGCATCGTTCAACAATGTTAATTTACGTTAAGGACTAGCTTCGGCGATTGAGGTGCAACCGAGCGAGAAGGCGTGAAGATTTCCGAAGAGGACAAAAGACCTCCATTAGTTGGCTCCATTCCCCATCAGATGTCCTTTGCAAATTAGAATAGTTTCCGATCGCCGCACAGCCAATCTTCTCTTGGACTTCTCCCACCACTCACAAACATCGATTCCGTTAAGCGCTTCCTTGCTTACCACATATACACCATTACAGATCACAATTACGCCAATTCTTCTTACAGCGAACCCTAGATTTCGATTTTTATCGCATTACCTACATCTAAATGATACGTTCCTGAATAAAGAACCGCCTCTCGGTGTGTGGCAAAGATTCATGAATCCTTCAGTCTATTTTTCTTATCAGTCAATCTCTCTTTTTTGCTGGAAATAGAATAATTATGAATCGCCGGCTCTCATACGCATACACTCCAACAAATAGGCATAAGGTAAATTAATTCTTCCGAAGCGACCGTAATAATAACAAGGACAAAAACAATGGTAATAATAAGAATACGCCCTTATTCGGGCGAGATTGAGACTGTTAAGTCTCTTCTAACCGTAATGGAATCCAATTATTTGAAAATGGCGTACACCTGAAGAAGCATGACGTTAAAAGTGAAACCTTTTCTTTTTAAACAAATAGTTACGTTCTACTCTTTGAAACCTTTAGCAACAGTCTGTCTATAAAGTAGTTTAAAAAAGGTCTGGTTTGAATCTCATCCCCTCTACAATCAGCTACGAAGAGCTATGAGAGGGAAATGGGGCTTACTAGGCAATATGAGGAGTGAGAAAATTTTTATTTGATCGAAGAATACGAAATTTTAGTTTATATTTCGCCTTCGCGAGGCAAAATGCTATAAGCAGAACAAGCCCACGTTAGTTAAGCACACTGACTCTCGGAGTATCACTTTTCGTAACATTACTCAAGAAACCTTAATGAATGCCATTATTCAGCTTGACTCATATCTCAGTAGCTTTTATATCATCACAGCTATGAACAAAACTGAGACAAAAGTAAACGATAGATACAATTTTCTCTATCCCGTACAAAGAGACAAATGATAAATATTTCATTCATCAACATATGGTAGCATAACCATTATTATCAGTGAAATCGTAGAAGATAGCCATTTTGCTTTTAACCTCGTGATTCTCAACTCTACCAGTATCCAATAATATGTCTTAGAGAACGTATTAACTCAAATATTTGTTATGATGGAGCAATCTTTAGTTTTATAACATTACAATGTAAATTTCCAACGACTTCCATCGTTTCTCGGTAACTCTCACTCACATACCGCAGCAATTCTTGAGAATATGTTCGCCCTTTCCAAGATACTTTCCTAATCGCGAAATATTTATGACGTTCAGTCTATAAAGTTAAACTAATACTCGTAAATCGAGTCTAATTGCGCATTTCTCAGTCCAAGTTACTTTCACCGACAATTTAAAACGAAATACGCAAAAATTCTCGGATGCGGACGACATAAACTTATCTGGGACGTCGCAGAGAATATGTGCAGATGGATTAACATTTATATCAGTAGAAAGTTACCGTTGAGCTGAGCACTGGACCAGAAAGGAATCGATGATAGTAAGTAAGGTTGGGAAAACTGCTTTATCCAAAATATTAGTATCCTTGAATAGAAACTGTACACCGTCATCTAATCTGTACCGATTTCTGGCTCGCATCCATAAATGTAGTGATAGTCACAGTTGCTATATAATCCTGAGTAACGTTGTCTTAAAACTTTCTGATTATCATTTATATTTTGATAGCTGTATTCGCACGTACTATCTTTAACACCACGAGATTTATTCCGAACTTAAATTAAATGAATGCGATTAAAAAGTTACCAATAACGGAATTATTTCAGAGTGATTATTATATATGACGATAAAACGGCCTGACGGTGGCCGCCAGACGTAACCGAAAAAGATTCGAAATTTGGCATTTTCATTAAACCATTGCCTAGGCTTAATACTTAATATATCTTGTACATAAGATATCTCTCGTCGCGCCTGAAACTTTGGATATACATAAGCTTGTGAAAAAATATATGTATGTACGTTAATGTACTACATACATTCATAAGAAAAGAATTAACATACATTTCGGTAGGTCAATGTGTCCTAATATTGCCATTTCCTTCATCTCGTAACTTGCCGCACCCTTTATGTAATCTAAGAACTTTTTTCTTTGTTTTCCACTCTGATTTTTCCTTGCATTCTACTCTCAAACACATTCTCTAGCAATCCATCTATTCTTGATATCTGACCCACACAATTCCTCTGTCGATGTTTAATTACTTAAATTTTGGATGAGGAAACGTGACTAGTTTAGCTAAACAGCAATCACTAATAAAACCACGCTGAAGAAAAGGAAAGATATTTACATTCCTTCCTCACAATCAATGCAATTATGAAATATATAAGATATTTAATTTCTTCATGTTAGACGCCTGTGTGCACTATGGAAATCCCTTAATATGCAAGATGCTAGAGATTTAAAGCTTATTACTCAAGTTTCCTAACAAAATATCAAGAAAGCAAGAATCGGTCCATTGAAATACTCTTCAAGAGAAAAAACTCCTCGGCGGCGTACCTAATACATTAGTTTCCTAACTCCAAGCTCATATGCAATATTTTTACTTAAACTTTGACTGAAAAGCATTTTCCCTGAAACAATGCTGCAATCGAACCGTCCATTCCATCGTAAGAGTTTAAATATTTAATTCGTCCACTTCTTATTTCAGTTTGGTATAATTTAGAACATTCTTGGTACTATATTTATCAATCAAAGATGGAGATAACACCTTGACACCGAACAGAAAATAATACGTGAATATTGGCGAAGTATCATTCGATGAAAAAATAGAACTATTTCCTGAACTAATAAAATGCACGAAGACAGAGGAAACAACTATTTTGCTAATTCTTCGCCAAAATGAAGATATATCTATTATCTCCGGACTCTTATGCATGATATAATTAGTGAAGTAATGAAAACATAAATTAAAAAATCTAGAAGAGAAGTTTAAAGAAATCGATTTTCCTGTCATTCTGGTTTAAGATGTCCCATCTTACTATCGTAAAATTCCCGTTTAACTAACGTAAAAATGTCCCGTTTTACTTTATAAACGACGTAAAACGTAGAGTTTCAATGATGTGAAAATGTCTCGTTTCAATTGTTCAAAATGTCCTGTTTCACGGATATAAAATGTTCCGTTTCACTAAAGTAAAATGTCTTATTTCACTGATAAAAAAAATCCCGTTTCACTGACGTAAAATGTCCCGTTTTACTGACGCAAAATGTACAGTTTCAATGATGTAAAATTGTCCTGTTTCAATGGTGTAAAATCACCCGTTTCACTGATGCAAAATGTCCTGTTTCACAGATATAAAATTGTCCCGTTTCACTGATGTGAAATGTATAGTTTCACCGATGTAAAATGTCCCGTTTTCCATAAGTTGGGCCATGGTCAGCTTGCGGATGATAATAGCCGAAAAGAGCCTCCCATCAACGAATCAGTGGAGTGAGGATAAAAGCAACCACACGAAGGGACTTCCGCTGCCACCACCCGCTCACAACTTATCTTCATGCCAAAGTTTCAATCCGCCCGAATGGACTAAGCGATTCAGGATTTCCTAATTAAGCGGAGAAGACGAGGGGAAGCAAACCGATTGAGTGAAGACGGGATATGTTGCAATGCGGCAGGAGGGCGCTGTGAAACGATGGGACCATAATCTTACGCAGATTTTGGAGACGAAATAAGGAAAGTGATCGAAATGAGGGAGCCTTGTTTCCCCAAACACTTTCAAAAGGATTAATTTTCCCGAAGCGAAGACGATGACGTCACTGATTCGTTATTTTGATCGCTTCAAACTTAAAAACGAAGGGATAGTTTGATTACTTGCCACCCTACTCGGGTTAGGGTTAAACCACGCCACTAAAAATATAACTTTGATCGGTTTCCCTAGTTGGAATAACATTGTCTGATCTCTCCGGTGAGTTACTTATAAATCACAGGTTAATAGATGTATTATCCTGTATTTTCAAGTAGGTGACACAATCAAAAATGACTTCTAACTTATGCCGCAGAACCGGCATAATATGTGACCGCTTTTCACAAGTTTACGTAATCATTAAAATGGCCACATATATATAATGTGTTTGTTTTTCAGATTACATATGTATGACCATCTAAATTATTACGTTAACTTGTGAAAATCGGTCAAATATGAAAGCTCTGCGGCATAGGTAAGAAGTCGTTCTGGATTGTATTACATACTTGAAAATACAGATCTATTAACCTAAAGAATGTGATTGAGGGTAGAATATAACGGAGTACAGAAGGCCGGTATTATCATACAAGTAACTAAACGAAGAAAGAGGAAATGGGTGGGCTAAATATTTAGAGAGGGATTGCTAAAGAATGAAACTGAGGGAAGAATACAAGGAAAGAAGCAGAGGGAAGATAAAGACAAAAGTTGTTAGATGACAAAGGGTGGGGTGAGTAACCAGGAAGCTAAATAAATGGCGTTGAGTAAGGAATATTAGGGCACATGAACCTACCGAAAGCAAGCACACTTATGTATGAATATATGTAATCAATCAAATGTAATATACACGAATATAACATTAATATTTCAGAGCCTCTAAAATAGTAAAATTCTACGATAATGTCTTTATATCCTAACTTTTTATTTCATAGAGGGATATTCTAAGTCAAATGTTTATCTTTCGATTGCGAGTACTTCTCACAATATTTGAGAATTGGAAAATTTTGAGCATTCGCTGCGATATAGAATGCAAAAGTTTTAATTCCTATGAATCGTTTGGTAATAACACAGCGGTGCATCGAGTAACGATCTTACTTTGTCTTTAACTACCTGCTTGAAGAGAAATCAGCCCGTAGGTCGGTCGGCAGTGGCTACCAAGAGCAGGGGCGGACATAAGCTATCAGACCGTGCAAAGATCATATTGAGACCCCCGCAAGTAACTATGAGTAAAAGTTCTAACATTATCATAAAATTCACAAAAATACATTAGACATCTCATTCGCTTAGAAATAAGAAATAAACAAGTTTTAAATTACAACACATAGCATTTCCATAAATTACAAATTACGACGGACTTCAACAATGATATTCATAGTGACATCAAAAACACAATATACCGGAAAGATATTCTGCAACCATGTTATATAGACTTAATCAACAAATATGACATTCTTTCTTAATTTCATCGTTCAGCATCAGTCATACCTCAGCAGTTTTCATATCATCTACATAAACACTTTTCAGACGGGCTATCGGCAGGAAAAGTGAAGAGTTTGTGAGTGAGTTTCCCCTGATAGGGATTTCCGCTTTGGTCTTTATTAAGGAAAAGATTGCTATACAAAAACTTGATGATCATATAATGCATAAGCAAAACTGAGAAAAAAGTAAATGAAATAAATTTGTCTGTATCCTGTACCAAAAAACAAAGGAAATGTTCCCATTCATCCAGACATTACGTATATTAGAACCTTCTAACCACCAGCATGCCGAAAAGTGTTTCATTCAAAAATTAGAAAAAGTACAGCGAAAGGCTTCGCAAAAAGAATGTTACGACAAATCAGTGATTGTAACTCACTTCAGGCCGCAGGAACCTTTAGAAGATGGAAGATTTAAACAAAGGCTTCATTTACTTAATTAGTTCAGAGAAGGTACATGCTTAGAAGATGTAGTTTATATATAGAATCTAAGAGAAAAATTAGAGAAGTAGATGCTACAACTAGTTACAAATATTCATTTTTTTCCACGAACTATAATATTAATTTTTTCCACGAACGATACGTAAAAGTTATCAATTAGGGAAATACTCGTAGGGCCACGCTGCCACACGCCGAAAGAAGCTGGAAGGATATATAAAGATTGAGATGAAAGATTTTATCTAGGATTCATTAAAAAATTCCATTCGTAACATAGAAATTAAATATTGTCTTCCTGTCATACCAAATAGGCTAAATTTGCTATTGTAAGACCTTATGTTTGCGTATGACTTTAATCAATTTCTAAGTCACTGAATTGTTAATAGTTTTACAATAGTACCTACTAGCTGATCCCGCGCAAATATTTGCGCGCATTGTATATATAATATCTGCGAAAACTTAAACGCTTGTGACTATTTTATATATTTAGAAACGTATCTCCATACAATAAATAATTTCATTGTGTCTGTTTTGAATTATCAAACATTATAAACGATTCGTTTAATCACACCTTTTTCAAAAGCAATTAATAATCTTCAACTATATCGCTAAATTAATACTTTTTTATCTCATCGCGGTATTTTTTAATTCCAAAGACTGCGAGTTTCAAGATTGTCAATGAGTTAGTTGAGCTAAACAGATGATTAATTCGCGGTACAAAAATGTAAACACTGTTATAAAAAATCTTGAGCTAAAAGATGATCCCGGGTGATATTTGCGTACATAATATTTGAAATGCCACATAAATTTCGGTTAACCTTTGTTTCGCACGCTAAAATTCATGTTTATCAAGATAATTTTCAAAAACGTTTCAATTCATGGGGAATTAGGAAATATCACTTATAGGTGTGTGTGTATATATACATACATTCATACATACTAGCAAATATCACTGTTGTCGATGTTTCGCACATACTAATTACTTTTACATCTAAAGGTAATTTAAGAACAGAAAATTTAATAACAAATATTTACGATGCTATACATAACCAATCCAATAATTCTTAATTTCTTCAATACAACTTTCGGACAACAATATCGAAAGTAAAGAAAACCATTATATATTTTAAGCAATATCAATTTACCTAGATTACTCCACCTAACGTTTAATGCGTTATGATCCAATGGAAACATTTATGAGTAGCTTTGATTTAAAGTAGCTAATTATACTTACATAAATTTCCATTCTGGTTGGTTAGAAGCATTCCAAATATTTCCCAGAGCCAAAGCGGCATTCCTTATTTATACAGTTTTTGATTTTAACTTTAGAACATCTAAGCTACTGCAAATCATCATTTATTTAAGAAAAGTTAATTTCAATCTTAGACTGTTAAAGTATATCATTTTTACCAACACTGTGAAGTACTTTTGATTTGATATCGTCACATTTACTTACGCTCTCACGATTCAACTAATAATTCTTCAATGTTGAGATATTGATATGAGGAATGTCGTATAACTCCACATATTATTCTTAAGTATTTTCCAAATTAATTTGGAAGAATGTTTCAACTCAATGAGAATAACTGAACCTCACTTTAATCGCATAAAAGTATTACTTTTATAATCTTAACGCTACAGAAAAACGCAAGTTCACAGGAAATTATTTGTAAATATTTGCGTTGCTATAAATAATGTTTGGTTGCTACAGACGCTTAAAGATATTAAATAGAAAACAACGTCCCTCACCCCTTCTTTCTAAAGCTTGTTTATTTATCCGAGGCAACAATGACGGTTGCCGTAGTGAGTGAAAAAAAAGAAATAAATATCCATTACATTTCGAAATAAAAGAAAACTTTTTTTTTAAATTGGACTTTAAAACGTTTAAACACGGCAAAAATAAGATTGGTTGCACATTTTACCTTCGAACGAACAAAGTTTGACGGAAATACGTTTAAAAATAGGTATTTCAATAAATGAAGAAATATCGCATATAATCTTACGGAAACATATTTTTAGCTCTGGGGTTCGACTCCGGGTCTTCCCGGGGATGAAATCAAGTATGCCGGGGTTTCCATTAATTAGAAATCCAACGCAGTTTACCGCGTGTCTCTATATCCTACCGTTTCTGAGATACGGAGGGGGACGGACGGACGGACACTTGGGAAATTATATATAATATGATTTATCAATGCGACGTTGCCACGGGACTATTGTCCACATGTGAAGTGATTTTTTTGTAAATAAATACATAAATTTTAGTTCAATTCGATTTCCAAAAGTGCAGCTGAAGAGAAACCGTTAAGAGAGTGTCTTTTTTTAATCCATCGTAAATTCTGATGCAGACACGCGAGACCCAATTACTCAAAACTGTAAAGAAAAAATATTTGCTCGCTATAAATTGGAGGTCCTCTTTCCCAAACAATAAGTGGATCCGAAGACCCGTTCCGGACTCAAAAGAAGCCGCCTCAAAAGAAGGACGGTTGGTTTTCCCGGTGCCCATTTTGCCCATGGACGGAAATGAATCTGCAAAATTTCACTTTTATTTATTTTCGCTACAAAACAAAAGAGATAGAGCGGGAAGGAGCAACTGGCGGTCCAGGAGAGAACTTTCCACAGCATTACATGTATTCTTAATTCATGTAAGTTCGATACTTAATATTCATTTAAATTGCATGTGCACAAGTGACAACTCTTACAGAATAACATTAATCAGCTGGTCACTTTCATCACATACAGATTTCCAGCAACTTCGAGCTGTGATTTGGTTTTACAGCACTTTTCAAATGTATGTATACATTTTTTAGAATGCTTCATTTGTTCATCTTCATATAATGTACTGTACATCTACCATAATACATAGTATGAGACTGTATAATCTTGTATAATAATAGTAAACATTTCTGTAATTTTTAGTTACCAAATACGCATCGACTGTGTGCATAACGAAAGGAACTGCAGTGTTGTAAATGTTTATCTTGACTACAAACACGATATATTTATATAAAATTTAGATATGGGCATCCAATTTGACTTCGCACGTGATGTATGTGGTTAGATGTAAGAAGAGACTTGTTAGTCTCAATCTCGCCCTGAATAAAGTCCTTTATTATTATTATTATGTATACTTGTACACCTTATACGGTAACTCAATGTGTATTCATGTCTTAGTGTAATTTATTTCAATAATAATATATGTATATTTATCATTATTGTATACTTGTATTGCCTTTATCAAATATTTTTCGTAATTTTTTGTATTAATTTTATCTTTTATTAAATTTTCTTCTTTATTTTACATTACGTACTCTGTGTTTTCGCGAGTATTTTCATTACTTTCTTTGTGGCTGTTTTCCCGCACAGTGAGGTTTTTATCTTCTTCAACCTTCACCTGAGAAAGTTTCCCCCACAAATCCAAATCTTGTTGTATTGTTGTTATGTTTTTTCTTTTAACTTTAAACGTTAAATTTAACTTGTGTATTGACAATTGAGGTTGGGTGGAAGATAGGCCACCTTTGTCCAGCCTCGCCTCAATAAAGAGTCAATTCATTCGTTCATTAATTTACGCAGTGGGAAATGAGGAAGTGGAGGTGGTGAGTAAATAAGCAACATTACAGAATAAAATGGAATGGAGGTTGAGGTACGAAAGATACCAAAGATAAGGGAATGGCTGTTTGACTTGGCACATTGAAGCGTGATAACCCAAGGATAACCAGAAAGTTGCCGTTCCCGGGAGATGAAGTCAGGTATTCCACTTTCCAGTCGAATGGTGCAAAGCTCCAACAAATCATGCCGAAAAACGGAGTGAGAACACTTGTCGTGAAAGTTCCATTGCATGGAGCGTCCACCCGGAAAGTGGAAGACCTCGGTTTGATGCCCAGTCACGAACCGTTTGTTTTTACTTTTCTCTCAGTATCTAATTCAGCCATAGTGGGCTGGCGACTAATAAGTGAACATCACTGATTATCTCTAGGTTTGTACAATCTTAAGCCCAAGGGCTGGTTTGAATCCCATCTCCTCCACCATCAGCTACGAAGAGAGAGAAATGAGGCTTACTAGGCAAGATGAGGAATGAGGTAGTTTGCCATTGCTATCCTCACTGAGGAGAATGCCATTAGCAGAACAAGCCCTCGTTAGTGAAGCACAATGACTTTACGAGTATCACTTTTCGTAACATTACTCAAGGAGAAACCATAATGCATGCTATTATTCAGCATAAATCATGCCTCAGTAGATTTCATATCACCACAGCCATGAACAAGACTGAGACAAAAGGAAATGAAAGGTGCATTTTTCTCTATCCCGTACAAAGAGACAAAAAATATTTAATTCATCATGATGTGACAGCAGAACCTATCACTAGGCTAAAACTTAGTTTCTTCACCAAAGTATTAAACAGAAGGAAAGATGAACAAATATTCTTCGTTCATTCAATCCATAATATCACACTGATAACGCCTAGAAAAGGAAAAAAAGAAAAAAAAACATTTTTCCAATTGTGGAGCCCTTGAGAATGGAGACATGGTTTCCGAAATGCGTATAGGGTGATTCCCAGAAATCGACAATCCGGAACTTCCTGTTTGTCTCTAAACGCGAGTTCCGCCTGCCGACATACGGCTTACGGAGTGTTTTTATGCCTCTTATAACTTGATGAGTTGAATCATCCTTGCACGATCAGAAAGTGCAGGGTAATGTGTTATATTCATACTTACGTACTATACCACCACTCCTTCATTAGTATGATTACAATTGGTGCAATACGAAGCTCCTATTTCATTACAATCACCCAAAGGACATAAACCCTATTAAGTAGAAAATATTCAAGTTTGCGAAAATGGAAATACCGTAGTCCATTTTGGAAGCATGACGTAATTTGGAACGCTGAGGCCGGTCTGTGAAAATAACTCGCTGCTATGCATAATCAAATCCATCAATCTGAGGAATTTATATGAGACCGGCAAATCGGAAGAACAAGGGGTCGAATCGGAGACTTTGAAAATAACGTTGGATTAGTTACTATTACTTGCTTGTGTTATTACCTGTATTATTAGGATTAATTTAATTTAATTACTACTATCTGATATTTAAGTGTATATTATTATTTATCACAGCTTATCATTTTAGTTAATCTTTATTTGCTCTCCTCCTGTGTCAAAACCACACAAGAGAAAACTATCCGAAATATACCGTTTTCATTCCCGCCTAATTTTCTCATTATTTATGAGGTGTATTTCACCCATAATTTAAGACGACGAATGCTCATTACAACGCCATCATAGGACAGGACGAAAATGTCGCCATTCTAAATCAAACTTATGTTGTGCCTGATTTTATTATTTCATTTCTATCCATGTTTTCGTGGTTTTTTTCGCTCCCCTTCTCGTGTGAACGTTTTCCCGCACCGTCGGTTTTCTCTGAAAGCCTTCAGCCGAGGACGTTTTCCCCACACCCTCATCTTTTCCTTTACTTTTTGCCGCTTTTTTTATTAATTATTAACTGCCTCAAGTCTATAGCTGTAACAGGTATAACTTCAGAGGTCAGGTGTAAGGGGGGCCTAACCTCGCCGAATGAAGTTTTATAATAATAATAATAATAATAATAATAAAACGCCTATCTCCATCCGAGTACACTAACAACCTCGGAGGAACTCGATGACTTTCGCAGTCTGAGATCCATTGTTCGGCGGCGGCGACATCCGAAGACGCTTCCGTATTTGGCCCACCGGAGATGAATAGTTGAGGGGAAAGATGCTGAGAAAAGAACACTTTAAACGGTTGAAACGATTGGTAAAATTCTTGGTGTGGATTGCTGTATGGGTGTGAAACGTAGCATAAGCACTTCTTGAGATAGTAGAAGAAAAATGTAACTTGTGTTGACCTCATATTTTTACAATAACAAGATTAACAATGACGCGTCGCCAAATATAATGTAAAAGTTTGTTATTTTTTCGTAAAATGCTGAATTTGTAGATGAAAAGCTTCGAGGATCATTCATAAAAACCGAAAAATTAGAATAAACCTTAATTACTTATCGCGATCAAGTAAATAAAATTTAGTCAAGGTCAATGAAGATCGAAATGATCTTCTTCTGGTCAAATACAACTAATTCAAGAGAAGACAACAGAAAGATGTTCGACAAAGGCGTGGACTTTTCAATTGCAATCGTGGAAGAAAAATAGGCATTATTCAGGACAATAAAAGCGCCTCCCTGCGACAGTATTTGCAAACGATTTTCTGCTCCCGCAACGGCGTCTGCATGAAACAGGTTTGGGTCCGCCAAGAAAAACGGGACGCCGTCGCATAAATGGAGAGTGGATTATCTAAATATATGAGTGCGAAGAGATTCGAAACCGGACCCCCGAAGGAAAAGGACAAAGTAACGGCGAAAAGTATCTCGAACGGCACTGCTGTCTTCCTTTCCAAGAGTTTGGAATTGGTGCTTTTTTCTTTGATCTTAGAGAACATGACAAAAGTTATGGAAACAGAAATGAGGGCGAAACATGAATTTAATTGATACCGACAGGATACGCGGACCCCCAATCCGACCCCAGGGAAATATATCCGTAAAATAAACGGCTAATCGATTGATTATCGATCGAGTTCGATTCTTGGAAGATTCGTTCAAAAAAGGCTGCGCAATCGATTGTGGGGATACAATGCGGAATATTCTAATAATTTTCCTGAAATTTTATGAGCGAAAACGCGTAAAATTTCAAAGATAATCGAAAATAACTTTACAAGGCACATGGATGTCGTTCACGAAATTAACCGAACAAATTGTAAAAATGAAATGTTTAATTGAACGGAAAAATATTTTTTTCTGTTTCCTCTCTTCTGGATTTAAGTGAAAGAAAAAAGTTTCACGTAACAAAAAGTTGGGGTTGGCCAACCTTGGTTATCTCCCGGTGCGTCGTAATGCACATTCTGGTATTTCTTTACCACACCCCATCAAAAGCCACGATTGGCAAACAAGGAACCCGTTAACTATAAGCGAATACAAACGAACAGAATCGATGTTTCATTCCGAAGTTGGTTAGGCCTCACCTTGAGTATGCATGCGGTGTATCGGATCCCGCCCAAAAATATTGCATTCGAGAATAAGAAAAAGTACAGCGAAAGGCACTGCGTTCCGTAAAAAAATGTCAAATTAGTGAGCGTAACTCCAGATGCTTCAGGGCGCAGGATCCTAAAATATTTAGACAGACTTAATTTACTTATTAAGTTACGGTATATCTAAGAATATGCAGCAGATAAAATGCGTCCTCCCTGTTACATATGTCTTTCTGAAACTGAGTGAGAAATTAGAGAAATAGATGCTAGAACTACTCGTTTAAAAAATTAATTTTTCACCCCTTGCCACAGGCCGAAAGGCGACATTTAGGGTACATATAGTGATGGGTAATGTAGATGTAGAAACATCCATGCTCTGTAGTTTTGGTCTCGGTGAAACACCGAAAAATGCAGAGCGCATGAATGTTGGAGTTTGATTGTCTGATAACCACCACAGAAGCCTGCGAAAAAAGCGAACATTCATGAGCGGACCAGGATTTGAACCCGGGACCTAAATGCTGGTACGTTAGCTCGCTAACCTCTCCTCCACCGAGATCGACAAATTGGGTAACTAACCACCAAACTTGGTGTCAAGGACTTATATATTATAAGCGACGGATTGTCCGCAAAAATGTAATGGAAAATAGCTGTATTATGTACTTTCCGATAACGCCGACTTCAGAAGCTAAAATTGGAGTAGCACAGCATGAATACGTATGTCAAGGTACCCGAACTTGAGTCAAGCACCAGCTTGCTAACTGGAATACGCTGGAAACGGCTACTTTCCGAAACAACTTCTCGGAGGAAGATTTTCGAGTGTAGAGACATACACTATAGTATCTATTCGATTCCGATTCATTCATGTTTTATAATAAATCAACGCCAAGACAATCTTTTTCCATCTTAGAAGCCCTTAAATCTGAGAAATTGGACAAATTGTGGCGTTACTGTGTCCAATTGAGTAGAGATGGGTTTGGTTGTCTCCTCTCGAAACCTCACACTCAGGAGAATGGCAGATGGACTGTAAGCCCTATAAGAATCAACAAATATTTCCTCATTTTGACTTATAAATTCTTGATTTCATAAATGCATTTTTGAAAACTAATAATTTCGCAATTAAGTACTTTATTTGATAATGAAAATTACAAGTTCACTTTACTACTTAGAGTAACACCTTAACGAGGACATATTCGTAGTTACAATCATTACGATGTGACCCCCAGCAGAAATTCTAAGAGGGCTTCATACCTCTACACTCAGCTTTTTTTCGAAATTTTCCTTCCTGTTTTAGCGACATCTCATTCTGGATATATTGGGGTAATTAAAAAATTCATAAACATTTTATTATTCGCCAGTCGGAAAATGTCCGAAAGTGAAAAAATTCAGTCATTCACTGGTTACAAATTTTCAGATAGTTGTACTCCGCACTTTAATTTTTTCCACAATCATCCTTACCCCAGAATTTTCCGAGTAAACTCTGAATTAATCTATTTTTACAGGAATAACAAGCGTGAAAAATAGCGAAATGACTGGGACAAAACGTGCAAAGAAATTCATCTTTCCTTAAATCCTTGTGATTTCCTGTCGGTCGGACAATAATCGTGATCGCATTATGCTGGGATGGCACATTATGCGTGGTCAAACTGGTGAAGGGTTAACAATAGGGGAAGGAATAATATGCGGGTAGGTAAGGATAGGTTAATTGATGATGCTCCATTGTAGCCATGGCTACCTCCAGGGGAATTTTAGGTTATTGGAGAGGTGTTGGGTGAAGGTAAGATGAATGATTCGGGAGTAATCCTTATAAGACCGCTTTGTGAGTTGGTTGCCTCAGTGAGGACCTCGGGCGGCATTTCGTGCCACTAAGTTGGAGGCTGCTCGCCTTGCTCACAAAGCATTCCCTAAACAGTACTAAGCAGACGCGACATGGTAGTTCAGTGGTTAGAATACCGACCCGGAAAGTGGGAGACCAGAGTTCGTGTCCCAGTCATGTCGCTATTTTCACACATGTTATTCCTGTGGGATTAGTTGTATGATTTCATCCTGCAAAGAAATTCACCTTTCCTTAAATCCTTGAATCTATTTTTACTTATCTCAGAAAATATCCTAGTTAGGCTACAGGAAATCTACTTGCAAGCAAAGAGAGAATTTTATGGAGGATATAATAGCAGCGGCAGCTGCTCTGCTGGTATGGAATTCGTTAAATGATTAAAGGGATAATCCCCGTGGTATGATTGCGACTTCAAACTATATCACACAAATGTGTAGAATTGGAAGGTATGAGAAACTCTCAACGGTTTTAAAAGAATCAAATCTGATCTATATCAAAAGATACCCTGATACTCTCAAATTTTAAACAGATAGCAACCGATTTCCTAACTTAGACTATCCGTTATCCGTTGGAGAAACTCATAAATAACTCTTAAATTGCTCACTTGATTATGTACCTTTGCTGCAAAAACAGGCGCGTATTTGTTACTTATAGCTTGACTTAGCGAGAGTTTTTCAAATTATATCTGTAGTATGCAATACCACGAACTTTAGCCTTGTATCCCAAAGTATCTATCTTATTGCTTCATATCGATAACAATTCAACCATATTTGCCAAATTATCGATTTTTCCACTAAATCTAGTCATCTCATCATCATCACGAGACATCTCGTTCTCTATGTAACACGTTGAATGACGCCAACCCTCCTCTACCTACTCTTAGCATAATACGTTTGCCTTATTTTAAATTAAAATAACATTACTTTCCGTTGATAAAAGACATTATAGTCATACTAGAAATTTAATTTTGTAATTCTTGACATGATACACAATTTATAGAAGCGAACTGAAACTATTTTATTGTAAAGAATGAAAAGTTGCATCTTTTCATTCTTCACGTTATGGATTGCTAAAGCAAAGTTATGCCTGAAATAATAAAAAGCTATTTTATATTTTAACTACTTTTAAAGAACATATTTTCGAAGTTTACGGAAATTTTAGCTCCTTTTCAGGGTTGCATGTAGGTACGTTTTCTAAAATAAATTGGCTTCTATGGATTCAAAAATTTCCCGTAGTCCATAGCCGCTACCTTGGATCTGCGAAGGGAGCTGACGATTAGAAGTATCGATAAAATCCAATCTTTTCCCGGTCTCGGGAAAAGATTAGTAAAATCCTTTGTGTGGAGTGTTCTGCTGTGTGGGTGTGAAACGTGGACTTTGTGAAAGGAGGATATCAAAAGATTAGAGTCCGTCAAAGTGTGGGTATGGCGTAGAAAGGGTAAGTTGGGTCGATGGGTCGAAAAACGAACACAGAGGTACTAGAAATGGCCGGGGAGGAGAGGGTTTTAATTGAAGTTATGAAACGTCGACAGAGGAAATGAGTGAGCCAAATATTGAGAGGAGAGGGATTGTGATTGAGGGAAGAATACAAGGGAAAAAGCAGAGGGGAAGACAAAAGTTGTTAGATGGTATACATGGTGAGGTAAGTTACCAGGAAGCAAATAAAAGGACGCTGAGTAGGGAATATTAAGGTATATGAACCAACCTACAGTTAGAAAACTTCTAGAATAAATGTATGATTGGCTACAGAATTGAGAAAAACAATACAAGGTATACGCAGCTAACTTTTCCTTTGATCTTTACCGATTATGAATGGATAGCACAATTTCTGCTGGGTATAGGAAACATAACTACACGTAGCTAACAAAACTGCCAAAAATAACATTTATCCACGTTGGGCTGTGCTATTTGTGGCATTTGCCATACCACTTTTGCTGTACAGCAGGTTTTGCTACAGTGTAAAAGTTGCTTTCATATTCCGTTTCCTTGGCCGACTGTTGATTGCGGTGCAGCCAAAGATGAAAAGAACACTCCACCGCCTCCAGAAATTCACGCCCTATTTTTTCGCACTGGAAAACAGATTCGAGAATTTTTCGCGGCAAATTTCGCATAAAGGGCTTACATGAGGGCGGAGGAGTCTTTTTACCGTCATGGAAGTGTCTTCCGGTAGACGAGAAGATTATCGATATTGGCGAGATCGAAAGTCTTCTTCAGATGGAGGAGAAACGCCAGAGGATGTTAGAGTTTCACGGCACGTTGTCACCCTCAAGTGAGAGAGGGGCGGGCAAATAAAAGACTGCGAGCGTGTAACAGGAAAGGAGATGACCGGTTCTGATACGGCCGAACCGCAACAAAATCTTTATTTTTTGTATAAAATTTCTTCCCTTATAAGACTGCGAGACGAGTGAACCTGAAGTAGGACGCGAAAAGCCCCCTCAATAAAATTATTACTTGTTAGATATTTTTACGCGTTGTCTAAAGTTTCGATTCCGCATATATAGAATTGCGTTCTTATAAGCACTTCATAGGCACCTTAATTATTAGTTTTACTCTAAAACAGAAACGAGTGATGGGAAGCTCAGAGTGAGGCAAGAAACTGCTCCCTATCCTCACAGTTACTGATTTAGCGATTTTGTATCAAGGTCTACCGACTTTTCCTTCTTTCAGAGACTTTTCTTCTGTTTCGCAGATATCTCACATTCTACATCTAAATCATTACTCTAAAAGCCTTTCTGCGTGTGGCAGGGGGTGTAAAATCCAAGAGTTTGAGTAGGGGAAGACGTTGGCACGTTGGCCCAGTCTTGTTATGATTTAGATTCAGATTGAGCCGGCAAAGGCGCATGGCAGGGGGTGTATCAATACCAAAGACCTAACCTAATCCATCCTGTTCACTTCTCTAATACCCTGCGTAATGAACGACCAGAAGTAATGATCTGTTTTAGCTATTAATTTCTTGTAACGCTTGGTCGTCGCCTCTCGAAGATCGCGCTCGTTGTTTACCGGAATAACAATGCCTTTAACTTCTTCTAAAAAGTCTGAATCGATGAATCAGTCGTCAGATATCACGCAGACTAGGATTGTGAGAGTGCTATGAATAATAAAGAAGGATGGCAATACTGCCCTACTCTTCCCACGGAAGAGTTAAGAGAGTCAGAGCGTAATTGGTGGTGTGAATTGGTGAAGTCTATTTTGGAATAGGTTGAGTAAATTTTCAACTGTTCAAGATGAAAGAGGAATAAGAACAAATTATGCACGATGTTTATAAATTAAGTTATGAGTTGTTTATAAGATTTATAAGTTTTTCTTATTCCTCTTTCATCATGAAGAGGTACAACAAAGTTGGGGCCGATATAGTGGATTTTGTTTCAACGGTTCGTTTGAAGTGTTCTGGCTCTTCAGTATTCAGTATTATTGCTTAAGTTAAGTACTAAGTTTGATGCTGATAGTGTAAAGATTATTTTCGTATACATTTTTTAGGCAAAAACTTTCGTTTGATTTAAGAGAAAATGATTTATCCTCCAAATACGACCGTGAGGCAGAACGACTTTACACAAAATATTCGATCCAAAGCATGCTGACATACATGTATTGTTCAGAAAACTTATCCCTCTCTTTCGCAAATTCCAAACGAAGAAATGAAAATGATCCAGCGACGTATGACTGATTCAAAAATATCATTCGACACTTAGGAAGATCATGACTTTCCATAGGAATACGTCCGTAAAAACAATCTTCGTTTCCCAGTCGCACGGTAATTGAATAACCGAAAATAGCAATAGAGAAATCTGAAGTTTCTCTGCTATAAGACATGGCGGTTGAGCTGCATTTCCAATTTTCCTTGAGCGTATCTCCAACACCTCAATCCGCAGTGATATTTCACTCCGCGGCTATGACAATTACGCTCCTCATTTACATTCTCGAAGAAATTGAAGGAATCGCACGCAACGAAGACTAAGGCGGAAGATGGCAGTGGCTGCGAGGCACTTATGACGAGAAAGACGGCAGAGAAGGCTATGTATAATGAGAGAACAATTATATACGAGACTGTTGAGCGAGATTGCAATTCTGTTCGCTGCCATGGAGACAATGAAAAACGATATAATTGTGAAAGAAGTGATTCTCTGAAACTCGTGAATGGGATTAATAGACTAAATAACAGGATTTTAAGTGGAAGAGGAGGTCATCCGAAAAAAGCAAACGAAGAAACGATTCGGTTTGTATCTTGCTCACGTAAAAGAGACGTGAACAAGGGCTATGAATTAAATAAAATCCACTAATTGGCGAGTAACTTTGTGGTACAACAAAAGAAAAAAGTGGAAGAAGTTTTTAACTGAAACTTTAAATTTTGAGCATAAAACTATATTCGACGACCAAAATAAGAATCTACATTTAATTTCCCTTCTCTTGGTTCTTGTCTCGATTTCATGCGACTATTCTATCTTATTTAAAGTTGCAAAAAAAGACACCCTGCAAGCGACATTAGGTTATCAGTTTAGGGCTGTAAATAGATAAATGACCAATACATTTTAACTGTTTTGACATACGGAAGAAAAACCTGGGTACTAAACGCAGCAGTAGCCCAGCGACTCCACACAATGCAAAGAAGTATGGAACGGTTCATGCTTGGAATCACTAGAAGTGACAGGAGACGCAACACCTGGGTGAGGATGATGATAGAAGTGACAGACGTCATAGGTAAGGTACGATCGGTGAAATGAATGTGGGTAGGCCATGTGGCCAGAAGAAATGACAACCAATGGACATCAGCAGTTCTCAACTGATCACCAAGAGATGTTAAGAGACCAAGAAGAAGACCGAAAGACGCGGCGTAATGGTTACCGTGCTAGCCTAGCAACACAGAGGTCCCGGGTTCGAATCCTGGTCAGGGCATGGTTGTGTGTTCGTTTATACAAGGTTAATTCTAAGAGTGGTCTCAATAGACTAAAATTCGCCTTAATAAAAACATGATTATTATTATTATTATTAAGACCGATAGACAGGAACAGTGACGTCGTCAAGTATTTAGGGGTTACATGGAATCGAGAAGCTAAACATGGGGAGAATCGGAAAAACTTCGGGAGGCTATAAAACATACATAAATACACACACACTTTCGATTTGAAGTAATTTCAACGTTTTCAGCTAATCATTCTTTAAATTATCACCGAAAATACAAGTTCAAATTTCTTTCGTCATTTGGATGCCAAACTTCAATTGGATTGGAAGAGAAAAATCACAATCTGCTAAAATCCGACATTTCCCAAGGGTCAGCAAGTGTCTTTATGCAGGGGCTCTACGGCGAATCGCTGGAATTGAGAAATCCCAGTGAACAGCATTTTCAGAAGTGCCGTTTCAGAACAGCGCTATCGTTATTAACTTAATTTTTTCCCTCAACCACGAGTGCAGTACACCATCATTCATCTCGATCCAGCGACGTGGTAGAGCTGGTCAGCGAGCATTACTAGTGATGGGATAATTAGACTAGGCTAGATAGAGCTCATGGGGAAAGGGAACACGCTGTAGGGGCCTTCTTTGCGGATCCTCTCCACGCACCTCTTCCCCACGGGCACAGACCCTGGCAGCGCGAGTATTACACAAATATCGACGATATTCAAGAGTCCTTTTAATGTTAAAAGAAATTCCTTTCTTTAAAATTGTCTAATTAGAGGACCTACCCTTCAGAAATTATCAGTTCCTATGTTTTGTCTTTTGATGTTACGGACCATGCAAGTAAGAGATACTTCTACAATATGGATATCTTATAAACTTAGTAAGTAACATAGATGCCAACTCATTTTTGAAAATATCGCTAGATGTACCCTGAGAAGTGGCTAAAGTGTCACTTAACTCAGAAAATACATTGCAAATGTGCACGTTGTTTTTCTCTCACGTATTTGGAATACTCACAAAACACATT
>KZ308621.1:0-41571 GCA_000376725.2 Ladona fulva
CTAGATGCGCCCATTCAGGAGGGTGAAGTGCTAACAGCTCTAAAAAACCTTAATAAGAATAAATCCTCTGGACTTGATGGACTAACTCCGGAATTCTATTTAATGTTTTGGAAAGAACTCAGGATGCCCTTCATGACAATGATGAAAGACAGCTTTTCAAACATCATGCTCCCGCGTTCAACAAGCACTGCAATTGTATCAATGATCCCAAAATCACCAAATGCCGAGTCTTTCGATGACCTGAGACCAATATCATTAACGAACACAGATTATAAAATCATTGCAAAAGCACTCGCAAACCGGCTCTCTTGAGTCATGGATTCTGTTATCTCAGAAATCTCAGAATATCTCACAATCCTACTGTGTCCCAGGAAGAACTATTTTCAGAACTACAACTCTCAGCAGCGACAGCACCTCAACCAAGCCGAACGCTCCCTAACGTCCACCTCCTCCCTACCCGTAAAGAGAATAAAAACAAATAGCACAGGACCTTCAAGAAAAACCGGAGTACTATTTAACTGCATAGAGAATACTCCTCTTTTAGAATATGTCTATGCAGTGGGAGATGCGTTAAAAGGAGGAGAAGCGATCACGCATGCCACCAAGTTGTCGAATAACCGCGTATGCATCTATTTAAAAAAAGAGGGTATCATGGAAAATTTTATAGAAGAACACGGCGAAATCGCTTTGAAATATATGTTTATCGAAGCACGCAGAATGACTGCACGGATTGAAAAGCTAATAATTTCCAACGTGCCTCCATAATTCCCTAATCACGAGCTTATAGACATAATCCAACGTGCCGCAACAGTGTGTGGTCCAATTAGGTATTTTACAGTTGGAGCAAAGAGGAAAGGTTTCTCCCACGTAACATCATGTAGAAGGGTTGTGCCGGTTATGCGAAGGGAGAATACTGTCATACCAGAGTGGATACGCCTTGATATTGATAATGCACTTCATAGAATCTATCTTTCTCTAGAAGAACCAAAGTGCTTCAGGTGCAAGCGAGAAGGACACGTAGCGAGATCGTGTCCTAGTAACCAAATTAATTTAGCACAGTAAGCGGAAAAGGAAACAGAATCAAGCCATGAAAGCGTAAATAATATAATAACAACTAAGCCAGAAACCAGCGGAGTGGGGTTGGAGGATGGTAAGAAGAAGAAAGAAAAACTCTCATCTGACTCTGAAGGAATCACCCCTATCCCTTCAATATCCACTCCTTCCCTCATGCCGTCCCTTTCCTCTTCGTCGACCGGACACCAGGAGAACCTTGAGTCTCAAGAGCAATCTTCGCTCAGCATAGACACTCCTTCGCAACCACCACCCTCGCCAGAAGTCATTTTAAGCACGCAAATAGAGCCCAACGATGAAGAAATGCAGTGGATTGAAAACACGCAGGCAACATCAAGCAATCCATCGAAAACGAGCAAAAGACTGACTCGAACATCAAGTCGGGAGATCAAACCGGCGCAAAAGAAGAAGGCGCTGTCGAGAGTGCCCTCACCAGAAGAGATACACAAAACTCACAAGCTAGATGAAACAGACAAAAAAGTCATTACCCTAGCTTTGGAGAAAGAGCATCCTGAAACGGAAGTGAAAAACATAATTCAACTTCTGGAAAAGCTACACAACTGAAGCAATCAGAAAAAACTCGTAATCACAAAAAATACTCAGAAGACGTAACGGAACTACTGCCGATATTAGGAACCATTCGGCCCCTAGTATCTGAAAAGCTCAAATTAAGAATAGGCCGTATCTGCGATCTCCTAGCGGGGAGCTTGTAAATAATTTCAGTAAATAATTTTTTTTAATACGAAACATGGATAGCCTCTCGATGATAAGGCTCAAAGTACGGTCAATCCGAAACAACCAAAAATGGACCCAGCTTATTTCCTTTATTAACCTGGCGAGACCAGATATTGCCTTACTACAGAAGACAAATACGGAAACGGACCACGTCTACGGTATTCCTGGATATGAGATTTTATTCAATCCACCGTCAACGGCTCCTAAGGGAACAGCCATAGTATTCAAACGAGGATTGCTAGAAAGAATAGGAGAGAACATAATTGAATTTACAGGTCATGCGCAGCATTTAACAATCAATATATTCCCGAACTCTAATCAAAAAATATATCTTTTTAATATATACGGGCCAAGAAATGCTGCAATTGCTAAGGAGTTATTTGAGGCATTAAATATGTATTTACAACGCCTAGCCTACCAAGCGCATCGCTCAGGATCGTACGTAATCTTGGCCGGAGACTTTCACTACACTCTGTTGCCAAGAGACAGAAGTAATGGATAGGAGCGAAGTCCATCCACAGCCTATAAACTGAAAAGATTGATTGAAGATCACGGATTAGAAGACGTATGGATACATTCATATACTGAAGACGAAGGATATACCTTTTATGCGCAAAATTCGGCATCACGGATAGATCGCTTCTATGTGTCAAAAAACAAACTAGTAGACATTCAATCAATTGAAAGATTGCCAACATTTTCAGATCACAGCGCGCTAAAATTAAAATTGGCAACCTTAATACATCCTCCGAAACAGCCATACTGGCGCTTTGATAATTCTCTGAATGAGAATTCAGAATTCGTAAACTATACGAAGGTCTTATTATCTTCTCTTATCCAACGCCTTTCTAGCAAGAAAAACGCTATTAGCAGATGGGAGAATTTAAAAAGGGAAATAATAATAATAATAACACACACACACACACTTGTGACTCCGTGGCGGTCGGACGTGTTTTTCGTCTCTCCTGAGAGTTGTGCTTCTGTGTGCTTTCTTATCATCTTTTCATCCTTGTTCATTCAATTTCTGTGTTTGTATTCATCCCATCGTCGTTTGTTGTTGTAACCTCGTCTAGGTGAGTGTCCTTTTTGTTAATTTATTGGTTTTTATTGACTTTTACGTATTTTAGTGCATTTGACTCGCGAACGTCGTGAGTCTCACGCGTTCGACTTCTGCCGCCTCGGTGGCGGCAGCTGTGGATATGTCATCGCCAAGTGTGTCTCCCGCATCATCGGCGATGGATCTGAGCAAATCTGCCACGGCAGAAGGTATCAATAATTTATTAAGTTACAAATCGTATTCCAGTTCTGATGGCCGTAAGAACTTCTCAGGCGGCCATGTGGCCTCAGAGGGTGATTCATCCTCTCGTGACCGCTTTGCCCGTACCTCCCCTCCCTTAAGGAAACCCGTACAGCTACCTCCCCTCCGCCTAGACGTAGGGAAGGAGGCAGCAAGAAATCTCACCCCTACTTTTGCCTCTTTCGCGGCGACTCCAACGCGCCCTCTCGACGAGTCGAGAAACTCTTCCTCCCATCCCCCTACTTCGGCTCCAACCTCCTCATTCACCACGGCGCCACCACACAACGCCGCGCGAAGTAGAACTTACGCACAGAGCATAAGAAACACTGAAAATTCAAGCATCATGGGTACCGCCTCCAACACCGCCAAGAACGGTAGCGGCGTGTTTACTTTCACCAGGAAAAAGATAACACCGGTGCAGGTCGGCCCAAATAAAAAGAAGGGTATAATCTTAGAATCGCTCCCGAATACCTCCATTCACGAGTATGTGCTGGCTGTAGCCAAAAAGGTGGGAGGAGGAGGCAACATAACTCATGCCACCAGACTCTCGAATCAGAGAATATGTATCTATCTGGCATCCGAAAATCTGGTAACTTCATTCATAGCGGAACATGGAGGGGGGGGCGCTGTGAAGAGCGTGAAGACGGTCCCGTCTTTCTCCGATCATAATGCACTGACCGCGACACTCTCGTTGCCGAGAGTGATCCCCCGACCTCCGTACTGGAGGTTCGACAATGGATTGCTGAGCAACGAGGAGTACGTGAGAGATGTCAGGGCGCTCATCGCGGCGGTCGCGGAGATGGAGTGTATGGGAGACCCTTCGACCAAATGGGAGACCCTGAAATCCGAGATAAAGGAAAGTACCATCGACTACGTGAGGAGATTGAGACGTCAACACAGGGACGAGATACGGGACGGGGTCCAACTACAGCGAGCAAAGGCCATCGTCACGAGGATGGGGTGGCAGAACCTCATCCTCAACGACGACCCGCTGGCTCCTCACGTGGCGAAACGGTACACGCGCGTCGTCCCTAGACTCGAGGGGCTGGACATCGGCGGACGCTGGGAGGAGGATCCGACGGTCTTGATGAAGCACGTCTCTACCTACTCAAGAAGACGACGAGGCGGCCCTTTTTCGGTGCTCTGGACCGCGTCGGAGAAGAAGAAGGGGCCTTTCTAAACGGGGAGGCGACGGAGGCAGAAATGTCTGATGCCCTGAAGAGGATGATAAGAACAAGACGCCCGGGTCGGACGGACTCACCCCGGAATTCTACGAGAAGTTTTGGGACGTCCTCGAGGGCCCCTTCCGAGACATGGTGCGCGAGTGCTTCCGCAGGGGAAGGCTCCCGAAAATCACCAGAACCGCGGTAATTGCCCTCATACCTAAGAGCGGTATGGCGAGGACGATAGACGGTTGGATGCCCATCTGGATCACCAATACCGATTATAAATTAATCGCGAAATATCTGTCCACGAGGGTCAGCAGTAATTTGCTGCGGACGCTCTACTGGGACGCCGTGTTCATGGTCCGGGTCGGTTCCTCGCTTACGACCCCTGTCCCTTTCCAGAGGGGAAGCAGGCAGGGATGTCCGCTGTCTGGACAACTGTACTCCATCGCCTTCGAGCTCTTCGTTCGTGCGCTGAAAGCTAGGCTGGGAGGAGCCTCCATACCCCGCCACCCCGAGACGCGGATCGCCGTCAGCGTGTACACGGATGACGTGACGGTCTTCGTCTCGGAGGAGGAAGACTTCGGTCGGGTGCTGCCGGCGTACGAGGCCAACGCTCGTCACTCGGGGGCAGAAATTAACGTGGAAAAAACGGAGGGTTTGTGGGTCGGGAGGTGGAGAGGTAGGGAGGACACTCCCTTCCAGATTAAGTGGACCTCCGACCACGCAAGGTACCTGGAGCGACTCGTGTATAACGATGAGGGTAGGGAGAGGGAGTCGTTGGAAGCGGAGATGCGGCACACGATCGAGACGGCCCTAAGGAGGTGGAGCACTAGAATGAAACTAATGTCGCTGAGGGGGAGGGTTTGCGTTGTGAATCACTTTGTGGCGCCCCGGATATGGCACACCCTCCAGACCTTCCAGCCATCTCCTTCCTTCGCAGCGACGGTGCAGAGGATGATGACAGACGCCATATGGCTAGGACGGAAGCACTGGGTTAGGAAGAAGGTGGTCACGACGCCGGTTCGAGAGGAAGGACTCATGCTCGTCCACGTGGCCACAAAGATACTCGGCTTCCGTTTTAACGCCGCTCAAAGACTCCTTCCACAGGAGGAAGCCACCGAGCCGCGAGGATGGGCAAGAGGGTTGGTCTGCCGATCACCACGAGGGCGGCATATAAAGAAGTCCTGTACAAGAGGAATTCCGGAAGTTGGCCGCTCAAGGGTCGAGAACCGAGGGACGCGGTGGGGTGGCGATCCCTTCGAGCCAACCCCACGCCGGGACACGATGGGGACGCGGCGTGGCGACTAGCCCACGGCGCGTGGGCGGACTGCCCCTTCCTCCGGAGGACCGGACACAGGGACACCGACGACTGCCCATGGTGTCCTGGAATCGTCGGCACGGGCTGGCACCTTGCGTACCTGTGCCCCAAGACCAGGACGCTGTGGTGCGCAATAATCGCGGCCATAAAGAAATTGACGGGAAGAAGAGAGGTCTTGGTCAAGGATATTTTCGGGGGTATACGCGACCGACGGGACCCAGGTACCAGGCTCGCCAAATTCTGGCTGGCCAAAGGAGTGATTCGAAGGCAGTTGGACGCCTTCCGGGGGCGGACGAGGGACGTCTCCTACGCGGAGGCGTTCGCGAAGGCCCTGCGGAGAAGGCTAGAACTGGAAAGGGACCACACCGAGGCATGCTGCAGCGGGGAGATGCTCGGCGTGTGGACGTTCGAGGATTACTTCATAGATTCCAGGACGGGGCAATTGGGGGAGGAATGCCCACTCCTTCTTTTTCGCCGATCCATATATTATCATATCGCTTTTTATCTCCTCATCTTTTATTTCACTATTTATATCCCTTATTTATTTATTTATTTATTCTGTTATGGGTGTGGGCTCCTAACGCCGCCTTCTCCGCGTCGAGACCTTCGGATGGGGGGATGGCCTTGGCTCGACGCGGAATGCTTATAAACATGTGTACTTGTAGGACCACATTTCAGGACCGAGTGGTGCACACTCATTGTGCATGCACCTCCCCGATGTCCTGATCCGATCGGGGTATTGAGAAGTAAGTGGGGGCACTCGCACACTCCAAACTGGACGTGCAAAGGGGTGGGGTGAGGCAGTGGGATGCCGGACTGTGTTTCGACAGTCGTGGGGTAGATGGTGTGGATGGCTTTGGCCCGACGCGGGATGCCTTAAACAGTTGTCAGGGCGGCATTCACACACTCCTAACAGGAGGTGTCAAGTGGGGGGGGGGGGTAGAGGGATGCCGGACTGTCCATCGACAGTGGTAGGGATGGATGGTGAGAGTTCGAATGGAGCCCAGCCGGCCCTTGGGATATCATTATGCAGGTGTTCTGGTAACATAGGACTTTAGTTCCTTCACTTCACCTCACTTAGGAACTAGGACATAAGGATTCCCGCTGTCTTTCGACAGTGGTAGGGGTGGATGGTGAGAGTTGGAATTGAGGCGGTCCGGCTGTTTGTACATCATCATGAAGGTGTTGTGGTAGCATAGGACCTATGGTTCCTCCACTTCACCTAACAAATAAAATAATTAGGATTTAATTATTCCCATACCAAGAGGAATATAATAATAATAACACACACACACACTTGAGACTTCGTGGCGTTCGGACGTGTTTCTGCTCCGCTCCCGATTTCTTGCGACTGTGTACTCTCTTTCATCGTTCACCGTTTCATTTCATCGTTGTTTGTGCTGTGCATCATCTCATCTTTGTTCGTTTATTGTTCTGTGTTCGTTGGTAAGTCCAGTTTTTAGTTAATTTACCTCGTTTTGTTCTTTTTGGCAATCTTTGTCTCCTGGTCGACGTCGGACTTTTGCGATCGGCTTCTGCCGCCTCGGTGGCGGCAGCAATGAACGTCTTTTCGCCCAGCATATCGCCCACTTGCTCCAGCATAGATTTATCAGGTAAATCAGTCTCATCGGAACAATTTAACATGATTAATTGTAAAAATAACCATAACTTAGAAGTCGGTCAAAAGAAGATCACTATGGCCGACTCTCTTTTGTCCACTTCACCGACACGTGGTCGCCTTTCACCGACTTCCCCTCCGGTCAGAAGGCCGATTCAGTTACCTCCCCTCCGCTTTACCGTGGGAACGGAGGTGTCCTTGGCTACTACCCCTTCCATTACCCCCACTACCGACAGAGCGCCGGCCGCCATGCGGATGTCCACCTCTGTCGGTAGAGCTCTCGCTTCCGCCCCTACCTAGGCTCCAACCTCTCCTCTCTCTTCGGCTCCACCTGCCGACATTCCCCGCAAACAAAACTTTCGCACTTACGCGCAAAGCTTTCGTAATAACGACGCGGAAAATAAGAACGCGGCCAACTCTCCCGCACAAACGGAAAACCCAAACGGTGTTTTTACGTTCACCCGAAAAAGAATAAACCCCTTACAAGCCGGACCGAACAAGAACAGAGGAATCATTCTCCAATCGCTTCCAAACATAATTCTCCACGATTACGTCATCAATACGTGGCCGGGAAAAGAGGAGGTGGCGAAAAATTACACATGCCACACGCCTTTCAAACCAGCGCGTGTGTATTTATTTAGCATCGGAAAATCTAGTCAATTCTTTTATTCAGGAATTCGGGGGGATCGAAATAAAAGACACATGGATTCAAGCGCGCCGGATGGTGACCACGGCGCGTAAAGTTTTCCTTAGTAACGTTCCTCCCGAAGTGTCAAATAATGATCTCTTTGAGATCTTAAGCCAAGCTGGCAGGGTTGTTTCCCCGATATACACACTGTCTCTCGGGCTAAAGACGGAGGTTTTCACCCATATCTCCTCACGGAGGAGGATGACTCATATGGTAATACGGGAAGGAGTGAGACTGCCAGATTCTTTGTTGTTGACATTTCCGACACTCCCCATCGCATATTTTTAAAAATCGATGACGGGCGGTGTTTTAACTGTGGTGAGGATGGGCATGCGACCACTAACTGCCCGAAAGGAAACTCACCCCCGAACCCTCCGCGACTCGAACCTCCCGCGACCACACCCACCGCGGCTCTCAACCAGACTCCGAATACGTCTCGCCTTACGACCGGGTCTACCCCGATGCCGATCCCCCGGCGGCTCCAACAACCTCTCCGGTAGAGCAAGCTCAACCCGCATTAGAAAAAAACCCCTTGCCATTGAAGGATCTGCCAACAAAAGCCATCCAAGGATTCCTTCTAGATAAACAGCTGACCGCACAAACACACGCGACGACGGCCACTTTGAAAAGGAAAAAGGAGATACAACACTCATCTGAGCCTAATCAAGAACGAATGTCAAGAAAAGACAAAACACCAAAAATATCCAATGAGGAATCGATCATGAAATGATGAAAATAAATGAGAACAGACGATCAGGGCTTGCAACAAATTGCGGACTATTATTCGAAGCATCCGAATTTCACAAACATCTCCTTCTTATCCCTATCAAGAGTTTTTAGCTGACGTGAAAGGTCGCACGGATAGAGTGCTTGCCCTTAAAGAGAATTTTAAAGAACCTAAGGAGGCTTTTAACACACTTTCAACGCTAGATTGGGAGAAAGTGGCAAAACAAGGCGCCCTAAAGATGAGAATTAGAAGGCTGGTTCAGCATGCCAGCCAAGATGACCTTATTAATTAAAACACTTTTAGTCTCCTTTTAGCGATCTATCTATCTATCTATTTATTTATTTATTCATGTAATTACATAACGGTTTGGCCTTATTGGTTTGTTATTTTATACTCACTTTTATTAACTAGAAAGGGTACGCGTTTTACTGGACTCAGTAATCCATTTTTAACTTTTTATCTTCATTTTATCTTTCAACTGCTTCTCTCTAGGTACTTATTTTTGTTTGGAATGTCGTCGGTCTGTTTTATGACGCTCAATATTCGCTCGGTAAAGAGCAAATGCAAATGGGCACAAGTCTCCCTCCGTGATAAGAAACCCGACGTGCTTTTTCTTCAAGAAACTAATACGGATATGGCTCCTCTGCAGACGCTCCCGGAGTATTATTTTAACTTCTACCCAGCCACCTCACCACATTCCGGAGCCGCCATAGGAGTGCGAATGAGCATTATCGCCAACATTGACACCCCGACTATACTGTCTGATGGCCATGCCGTTGCTTCACGAGCTGCCCTCCGAACACCTAATGAAAATGTCATCTTATTGATATCTGTGTACGGTCCACACAATCAGAAGGAAGCCTTGACCATGGTTGCGGCCATCAGATACCACATTCGTGCAATCATTTCTTCCTCTTCCAACGCCCACTCCCTCGTATTAACGGCTGGAGATTTTTACGTAACCCTGTCTTCGTTTAGAGACAGAACCTCTGGAAGAGAGAGGAATCTAAAATACGCAGAACAGCTGCGCTCTCTCGTGACAGATTTCAGATGCGTGGGAGGTCATCAACCCGGGGCAGACAGGCTACACGTTTCTGAATCAGAACTCTCGCGGAGTCGCTGTTTCCTCGAGACTGGATCGTTTTTATCTTTCTCGTGAAATGATCAATGCGGTTGAATCTATACACTCGACCGTCTCTTTCTCGGATCACAGGGCGGTACATATGGTAATGTCCCTCCCAATCGAGAGACCTAGGAGCCCCTACTGGAGATTTAATAATTCTCTCCTTTCGAACGAGGACTACTGCTCTTTCGCCAAGCAGCTGCTTACAGAAGTGTGCCTCGAAACCCCGCGGATTGAGGAAGATGACATCTCCGAGTGGGAGCGGATCAAAGACGAAATTAAGGAGCACGCCATGCTGTATAAGAGGAACATCAGCAAGGGCCGTAGTTTCCTTGAATTGGATGCGATATTCAGAACCGAAGCGAGGAGCATAGTGGCTAGGGCTGGCTGGCAAGATATAATTGCCAATGATGATCCTGCGGCTCCCCATATTGCCCGCTGGTCATCCAGGATTGCTCCAAAGCCCTTCCGGCGACTCAGACTCTCCGGGAGCATCGTGGAGGATCCAAAGGTGGTGGCCAAGCACGTCCGAAGCTACTTTACGGAGCCCTACACCTTAGTTGCAATTGAAACCGAGACTGACGCTGAACTAGATATCTTACTCCAACCATTAAATCAGATACCTGAAATAGTAAGAAACCGTCTAGACTCTCCACTCACGGCGTCGGAACTCTATGCGGCACTTAAGTCCCTGAATAAAAATAAGGCTCCCGGGATCGATGGCCTCACCCCCGAGTTCTTTCTTGAATATGAGATCCGAAATTGGAGGCCTGTCTCAATTACCACGACAGACTGTAAAATTATAGCGAAGGCACTCTCTCATGCCCGCGCATCTTCGACTTCCTCCCCTACTTCAGCTCCTTTTTCCCCTCCACTGTCGGCGCCGCCAAGCGAAATTGCGAGAACTCAGCGCGCTCGCACTTACGCACAAAGCGTACGCCGATCGGCGGAAAACACCTCCAATTGCCCGCAGCCTGAAAGTTCCAACGGGAGCTTCACCTTCTCCCGAAGGAAAGTAACCCCTCTACAGACCGGCCCCGACAGGAAGAAAGGGATTATCCTGCAATCCCTTCCAAACGTCTCCCTCCACGAATACGTGTTTGTAATAGCCGAGAAGGTGGGCCGAGGGGAAAAGATCACGCATGCCACGCGACTTTCGAATCAACGAGTTTGCATTTCTCTAGCAGAAGAAGCCCTTGTCAATAATTGCATGCAGGATTTCGGGGGAGTCGAAATAAGCAATACTTGGGTCCAAGCACGCATAATGGTGACAACAGCGATTAAGGTGTTTCTCAATAACGTCCCACCCGAAATCTCCAACAACGACCTGATGGAGATCCTAAGCGAGGCGGGAAGGATAGTCTCCCCGATTTACCATCTATCTCTAGGGATAAGATCCGAGATATTCGCACACATATCATCGTGGCGCAGAATGACGCATCTGGTATTAAGAGAGGGTGTTGGGCATCCAGAATCATTCGTAGTCGATACAGGGGACTCATAGAATTTTCCTTAAGGTAGGTGATGGGCGGTGCTTTAGCTGTGGGGCGGACGGGCATGCCGCTAACAGCTGCCCGAAAAACAAAGAACCTGAATCGCGGACCAACTCCTACCGCGGCCTCCGAACTCACACCCACACCCTCGTCACCAACCTCCTCGGAGATTTCGCAAACAGCATCCTCATTTGGAGAGGAGACGACAACAACCCCAGATGACACAAAGACACCCCTCTCGTTGAAGGGTTTGGCAGAACGGGCCATTAAGACTCCAACTGCCTCGAAACAATCGGCTGCCAGAGAACCGTCCAAAAGAAAGACGGAAGGGACACTGGAGCCCTACCGCGAAACGGAAGCGAGAAAAGAAAAGTCCCCCAAAACAAAAGGAACGAGTATATCTGAGCCCGGTTTTAAAAATATGGCGGACTACTATGCAAGGCATCCGAATTTTACAAATATCTCCTTTTCATCGATTACAAAGTTTTTATCTGACGTAAAGAGGCATTCCGACAGGGTGGGCGCCATCAAGGAGAGTTTCAAGGAACCACTAGAAGCTTTTAACACGCTTTTAACTTTGGATAAGGAGAAAGTTGTTAAAACAGGAGTCTTAAAAATGAGGATTAAAAGGCTAGTTCAGCAAGCCCTCCAGGACGACTTTTTTAATCCATAATTTTTTAGGGTGTGTTAGTTTTAAACATGGTTTGTTTCTTCGTTCTTATGTCCGCTTCGTTTTTATATTGTGTTTCTTTTACATCTTTTACTTATTTTCCATATATCTTGTCGTTTCTTGTTTGGATGCATGTCCGCCCTGGTTTCTATAAGGAACACACTTTCAGACATATTTTTAATTATGTAATTATTTATTACTCGTGAAACATGGCTGTTTTTCGCATTCGTGAACGCATGTCCGCTTCATTTTTTTATTGAGTGTTTTCTTTTATGCCTTTTGTCATGTTAATATTACTCTTTGCACATTCAGGTATCCACGCATGAATTTTTTTTTAGCAACTGGTGTCTTGTTTTTTTGTCTTGTCTTGTCGTTTTTTTCCGTCCTGCCTTTAACGAACAATCATTTTTATCAATCTTATCTTATTTATTTACTTATTTACTCTTCTATTTGTTTACCATTTTTAAAAAATGGAAGACAGATCTGAAAATTCTCTCCCTCAATGTTCGCTCCGTAAGAGGAATCGCTAAGTGGGCCCATTTAACGGCGTTTATGGATGCCCACAGACCAGACGTTGAATGGTTACAGGAGACGAACGCGGTCTCTCCGGCGTTGGACTCGCTGCCGTAATACACGTTTCACTTCTTTCCTGTCTCTACACCGCACACGGGGACGGCGATCGCTCTTCACCGATCGTTGTGCAGCAAGGCGCGCCCACCTGTTGTTACAAAGGACGGTCACGCACTAGCAGTGACATTGGACCTAGGCACAAAAACACTCAACCTGGTTTCCTTCTATGGTCCACACGAGCAACGGGAGGCCCTTCTTGCCACGGAGGCCGTCAGACTCCATTTGGAGTCGACGAGCAGGGAGAACGGGGGACCCGGAAACGTCACTCTTTTGGGGGGATATTTTAATGTCACGCTCATGGCGGGTAGAGACAGATCTTCAGGGAGAGAGAGTAACCCAAGCTTCGCCGAAGCACTCGGGAAGTTGATGGAAGATTTCGAGTTGGTGGATGCGTGGGTGGAACTCAGAGGGAGAGAAGATGGTTTCATCTTTCACGGAGGAACAGGCGGAATTTCGCGCTCGAGGCTCGACCGCATCTACCTGTCCGGCGGATGCCTCTCTGCCTTGAAGGGCATGAGAATAATTCCTTCCTTCTCCGACCACAGGGCGGTCTCGGTAACACTCTCGCTGCCAAAGGTGATCCCTCGATCTCCAAACTGGAGATTAGATAACGGACTCCTGAGGATCGAAAAGTATATTAGCTACACAAAAGAACTCATCGCAGCGGTCACCGAGCTCACCTCTCTCGGTGACGCGGCCTCGAGATGGGAGATCCTGAAGGAGGAAATACGGGAAAGAACCACGACTACGTGAGGGAGGAGAGGAAAAAGATAAGGAGGAAAAACGCTGAAGGTTACGTTTTAAGGAGGGCAAAAGAAATGTGGTGGGAAAAACTTATCGAAAATGACGCCCCCCTAGCACCACACGTGGCCAAGTGGTCCCGTAGGATCACCCCGAGGCCATTACATAGGCTAAAGATTAACAGTGAATGGGAGGAAGACCCCTCCGCGTTGACGAGACACGTTGCCGTACAATTTAGCGAATTGTTAAACGCACAAGAAACAGATGCCTCGATCGGCGGTACGGGCAGCCTTTTTGACACACTGGACCGCGTAGACGAAAACGCGTGTTTGTCGCTCGACAGGGAATTGACGATGGCAGAATTACACGAAGCCCTAAAAAAGCTTAACAAAGAATAAGGTCCCAGGTTCGGATGGCTTGACACTCGAGTTCTACCTGTGCTTTTGGAACGAACTGGCGGAGCTACTCGAGGGGATGGTCCGCGAGAGTTTTATGAAAAGAATGCTCCCAAGGACGACGCGGACTTCCGCCATCGCCCTTATCCCCAAGACGGGAGACATCGATACAGCCGACGGCTGGAGGCCCGTGTCAATAGCCAACACTGATTACAAAATTTTAGACAAAGCACTATCGAACAGACTCAGCGCGGTAATGGGAACCGTCGTCTCCGAAGAACAAGCATACTGCGTGCCGGGGCGATGCATTTTCGACGCCATATCCACCATACGGGATATGGCAGCGATGGCCAACACAGATAACACCCCCCTGGCTATTGTGTCGCTTGACCAGTCCATAGCCATTGACCGGGTGAGATACGAATATTTGTACACAATGGAATAAATGAATAGAATGGGCTTTGGACTCCGATTCACGGACATGCATCGAACTCTGTACAACGGAGCAGTTTGCATGATCCGAGTGGGAACCTCACGCCCCCGATCCCATTCCGAAGGGGAATAAGGCAAGGCTGTCCCCTTTCAGGCCAACTCTTCTCCCTGGCCTTCGAACTCTTGGTGAGGGCCCTAAAATCTTCACTCGCCGGCGCCCCGATTCCCCGTCATCCCAAAACAAGGCTCACCGTCTGCGTATACGCGGACGATGTGAGCGTCATCGTGGAGAATGAAGGAAACTTCGGGAAAGTATTACCCGCATACGACGCATATGCGATACATTTTGGAGCAAAACTGAGCAGCCAATCATATTTAATATGTACGGACTCTCTGAGCTCTATACAGGCCATTAAATGCTTCTCCTCTCCACACCCACTTGTACAAGAGATCCACTCATCTCTAATAGCTCTCCACTCACGAGCTGTCAAGATTATTNCCCTTCCATTACCCCCACTACCGACAGAGCGCCGGCCGCCATGCGGATGTCCACCTCTGTCGGTAGAGCTCTCGCTTCCGCCCCTACCTAGGCTCCAACCTCTCCTCTCTCTTCGGCTCCACCTGCCGACATTCCCCGCAAACAAAACTTTCGCACTTACGCGCAAAGCTTTCGTAATAACGACGCGGAAAATAAGAACGCGGCCAACTCTCCCGCACAAACGGAAAACCCAAACGGTGTTTTTACGTTCACCCGAAAAAGAATAAACCCCTTACAAGCCGGACCGAACAAGAACAGAGGAATCATTCTCCAATCGCTTCCAAACATAATTCTCCACGATTACGTCATCAATACGTGGCCGGGAAAAGAGGAGGTGGCGAAAAATTACACATGCCACACGCCTTTCAAACCAGCGCGTGTGTATTTATTTAGCATCGGAAAATCTAGTCAATTCTTTTATTCAGGAATTCGGGGGGATCGAAATAAAAGACACATGGATTCAAGCGCGCCGGATGGTGACCACGGCGCGTAAAGTTTTCCTTAGTAACGTTCCTCCCGAAGTGTCAAATAATGATCTCTTTGAGATCTTAAGCCAAGCTGGCAGGGTTGTTTCCCCGATATACACACTGTCTCTCGGGCTAAAGACGGAGGTTTTCACCCATATCTCCTCACGGAGGAGGATGACTCATATGGTAATACGGGAAGGAGTGAGACTGCCAGATTCTTTGTTGTTGACATTTCCGACACTCCCCATCGCATATTTTTAAAAATCGATGACGGGCGGTGTTTTAACTGTGGTGAGGATGGGCATGCGACCACTAACTGCCCGAAAGGAAACTCACCCCCGAACCCTCCGCGACTCGAACCTCCCGCGACCACACCCACCGCGGCTCTCAACCAGACTCCGAATACGTCTCGCCTTACGACCGGGTCTACCCCGATGCCGATCCCCCGGCGGCTCCAACAACCTCTCCGGTAGAGCAAGCTCAACCCGCATTAGAAAAAAACCCCTTGCCATTGAAGGATCTGCCAACAAAAGCCATCCAAGGATTCCTTCTAGATAAACAGCTGACCGCACAAACACACGCGACGACGGCCACTTTGAAAAGGAAAAAGGAGATACAACACTCATCTGAGCCTAATCAAGAACGAATGTCAAGAAAAGACAAAACACCAAAAATATCCAATGAGGAATCGATCATGAAATGATGAAAATAAATGAGAACAGACGATCAGGGCTTGCAACAAATTGCGGACTATTATTCGAAGCATCCGAATTTCACAAACATCTCCTTCTTATCCCTATCAAAGTTTTTAGCTGACGTGAAAGGTCGCACGGATAGAGTGCTTGCCCTTAAAGAGAATTTTAAAGAACCTAAGGATGCTTTTAACACACTTTTAACGCTAGATTGGGAGAAAGTGGCAAAACAAGGCGCCCTAAAGATGAGAATTAGAAGGCTGGTTCAGCATGCCAGCCAAGATGACCTTATTAATTAAAACTCTTTTAGTCTCCTTTTAGCGATCTATCTATCTATCTATTTATTTATTTATTCATGTAATTACATAACGGTTTGGCCTTATTGGTTTGTTATTTTATACTCACTTTTATTAACTAGAAAGGGTACGCGTTTTACTGGACTCAGTAATCCATTTTTAACTTTTTATCTTCATTTTATCTTTCAACTGCTTCTCTCTAGGTACTTATTTTTGTTTGGAATGTCGTCGGTCTGTTTTATGACGCTCAATGTTCGCTCGGTAAAGAGCAAATGCAAATGGGCACAAGTCTCCCTCCGTGATAAGAAACCCGACGTGCTTTTTCTTCAAGAAACTAATACGGATATGGCTCCTCTGCAGACGCTCCCGGAGTATTATTTTAACTTCTACCCAGCCACCTCACCACATTCCGGAGCCGCCATAGGAGTGCGAATGAGCATTATCGCCAACATTGACACCCCGACTATACTGTCTGATGGCCATGCCGTTGCTTCACGAGCTGCCCTCCGAACACCTAATGAAAATGTCACCTTATTGATATCTGTGTACGGTCCACACAATCAGAAGGAAGCCTTGACCATGGTTGCGGCCATCAGAGACCACATTCATGCCATCATTTCTTCCTCTTCCAACGCCCACTCCCTCGTATTAACGGCTGGAGATTTTTACGTAACCCTGTCTTCGTTTAGAGACAGAACCTCTGGAAGAGAGAGGAATCTAAAATACGCAGAACAGCTGCGCTCTCTCGTGACAGATTTCAGATGCGTGGGAGGTCATCAACCCGGGGCAGACAGGCTACACGTTTCTGAATCAGAACTCTCGCGGAGTCGCTGTTTCCTCGAGACTGGATCGTTTTTATCTTTCTCATGAAATGATCAATGCGGTTGAATCTATACACTCGACCGTCTCTTTCTCGGATCACAGGGCGGTACATATGGTAATGTCCCTCCCAATCGAGAGACCTAGGAGCCCCTACTGGAGATTTAATAATTCTCTCCTTTCGAACGAGGACTACTGCTCTTTCGCCAAGCAGCTGCTTACAGAAGTGTGCCTCGAAACCCCGCGGATTGAGGAAGATGACATCTCCGAGTGGGAGCGGATCAAAGACGAAATTAAGGAGCACGCCATGCTGTATAAGAGGAACATCAGCAAGGGCCGTAGTTTCCTTGAATTGGATGCGATATTCAGAACCGAAGCGAGGAGCATAGTGGCTAGGGCTGGCTGGCAAGATATAATTGCCAATGATGATCCTGCGGCTCCCCATATTGCCCGCTGGTCATCCAGGATTGCTCCAAAGCCCTTCCGGCGACTCAGACTCTCCGGGAGCATCGTGGAGGATCCAAAGGTGGTGGCCAAGCACGTCCGAAGCTACTTTACGGAGCCCTACACCTTAGTTGCAATTGAAACCGAGACTGACGCTGAACTAGATATCTTACTCCAACCATTAAATCAGATACCTGAAATAGTAAGAAACCGTCTAGACTCTCCACTCACGGCGTCGGAACTCTATGCGGCACTTAAGTCCCTGAATAAAAATAAGGCTCCCGGGATCGATGGCCTCACCCCCGAGTTCTTTCTTGAATATGAGATCCGAAATTGGAGGCCTGTCTCAATTACCACGACAGACTGTAAAATTATAGCGAAGGCACTCTCTCATGCCCGCGCATCTTCGACTTCCTCCCCTACTTCAGCTCCTTTTTCCCCTCCACTGTCGGCGCCGCCAAGCGAAATTGCGAGAACTCAGCGCGCTCGCACTTACGCACAAAGCGTACGCCGATCGGCGGAAAACACCTCCAATTGCCCGCAGCCTGAAAGTTCCAACGGGAGCTTCACCTTCTCCCGAAGGAAAGTAACCCCTCTACAGACCGGCCCCGACAGGAAGAAAGGGATTATCCTGCAATCCCTTCCAAACGTCTCCCTCCACGAATACGTGTTTGTAATAGCCGAGAAGGTGGGCCGAGGGGAAAAGATCACGCATGCCACGCGACTTTCGAATCAACGAGTTTGCATTTCTCTAGCAGAAGAAGCCCTTGTCAATAATTGCATGCAGGATTTCGGGGGAGTCGAAATAAGCAATACTTGGGTCCAAGCACGCATAATGGTGACAACAGCGATTAAGGTGTTTCTCAATAACGTCCCACCCGAAATCTCCAACAACGACCTGATGGAGATCCTAAGCGAGGCGGGAAGGATAGTCTCCCCGATTTACCATCTATCTCTAGGGATAAGATCCGAGATATTCGCACACATATCATCGTGGCGCAGAATGACGCATCTGGTATTAAGAGAGGGTGTTGGGCATCCAGAATCATTCGTAGTCGATACAGGGGACTCATAGAATTTTCCTTAAGGTAGGTGATGGGCGGTGCTTTAGCTGTGGGGCGGACGGGCATGCCGCTAACAGCTGCCCGAAAAACAAAGAACCTGAATCGCGGACCAACTCCTACCGCGGCCTCCGAACTCACACCCACACCCTCGTCACCAACCTCCTCGGAGATTTCGCAAACAGCATCCTCATTTGGAGAGGAGACGACAACAACCCCAGATGACACAAAGACACCCCTCTCGTTGAAGGGTTTGGCAGAACGGGCCATTAAGACTCCAACTGCCTCGAAACAATCGGCTGCCAGAGAACCGTCCAAAAGAAAGACGGAAGGGACACTGGAGCCCTACCGCGAAACGGAAGCGAGAAAAGAAAAGTCCCCCAAAACAAAAGGAACGAGTATATCTGAGCCCGGTTTTAAAAATATGGCGGACTACTATGCAAGGCATCCGAATTTTACAAATATCTCCTTTTCATCGATTACAAAGTTTTTATCTGACGTAAAGAGGCATTCCGACAGGGTGGGCGCCATCAAGGAGAGTTTCAAGGAACCACTAGAAGCTTTTAACACGCTTTTAACTTTGGATAAGGAGAAAGTTGTTAAAACAGGAGTCTTAAAAATGAGGATTAAAAGGCTAGTTCAGCAAGCCCTCCAGGACGACTTTTTTAATCCATAATTTTTTAGGGTGTGTTAGTTTTAAACATGGTTTGTTTCTTCGTTCTTATGTCCGCTTCGTTTTTATAGTGTGTTTCTTTTACATCTTTTACTTATTTTCCATATATCTTGTCGTTTCTTGTTTGGATGCATGTCCGCCCTGGTTTCTATAAGGAACACACTTTCAGACATATTTTTAATTATGTAATTATTTATTACTCGTGAAACATGGCTGTTTTTCGCATTCGTGAACGCATGTCCGCTTCATTTTTTTATTGAGTGTTTTCTTTTATGCCTTTTGTCATGTTAATATTACTCTTTGCACATTCAGGTATCCACGCATGAATTTTTTTTTAGCAACTGGTGTCTTGTTTTTTTGTCTTGTCTTGTCGTTTTTTTCCGTCCTGCCTTTAACGAACAATCATTGAATTTCACAAACATCTCCTTCTTATCCCTATCAAAGTTTTNCTTTACGGAGCTCCACAACTTAGTTGCTATTGAAACCGAGACTGACGCTGAACTCGATACCTTACTCCAACCATTAAATCAGATACCTGAAATAGTGAGAAACCGTCTAGACTCTCCTCTCACGGAACTCACGTCGGAACTCTATGCGGCACTTAAGTCCCTGAATAAAAATAAGGCTCCCGGGATGGATGGCCTCACCCCCGAGTTCTTTCTTGAATATGAGATCCGAAATTGGAGGCCTGTCTCAATTACCACGACAGACTATAAAATTATAGCGAAGGCACTCTCTAACGGAGTACGAGACCTCATTCCGTAATTAACATCCGGCGAGCAAAGTTATTGCGTACCTGGCCGGACTATATTCGATGCTATCTCAATCATAAGAGACGTAGTCCGCATGAAAAACCGTCGATCCCAGCCTTTGGCCATAATATCCTTGGATCAGTCCAAGACTTTCGATATGGTAAAGCATAAATATCTGTTTTCCGTTCTTGCCAGAATGGGTTTCGGGAACAGTTTTCTAGGGATGATTGCCACTCTTTACACAGAGGCTGTCTGCATGGTAAGAACTGCTAGCGGATTGACGCCTCCAATATCCATAAGACGAGGAATAAGGCAAGGTTGCCCCCTTTCCGGCCAATTGTATTCTCTTGCCATTAAACCTTTGAACCGGCGGCTTAAATGCACGCTCGCTGGAACGTCTTTGTCAAACACGACACGCTGATAGTATCTGCATATGCCGATGATATTACGGTCTTCGTGGACCGTAATTCTGACTTTCCCTTGATCCTTCCCGCTTTTGAGGCCTTCTCCCGCAGCAGCGGCGCTTGCCTGAACATTGCAAAATACAGGGGTTTGAGGGTCTGGTCATGGGTGACTAGGCAGGACCGCCCGCTCGGCATAGAGTGGCGAACAGATGGCAATAAATAACTAGGCCGGTACATGGATAATGATATACAGAAGGAAAGGACCAGAATCGAGCAAGAACTCAAGGAAAAGGTTGACAACGCCTTGTATAGATGGAAACCGAGGGTTTCCTCCATGTCCTTGCGAGATAGGATCTTGGCGATCAACCAGTTCGTCGCCCCGAGAATTTGACGTCTTGTACAGACTTTCACGCCATCTCGGACTGCGATCCACGACATCCAGCGTTGCCTCGTTCCTTTTGTTTGGGACGGGCGGAAGCATTGGGTCGATACTAATAAACTAACGGCTGCGATCGATCAAGGATGTCTAGGTCTCGTAGATGTACAGAATAAAATGCTGGCTTTCCGTTTTCTCACGGCCCAAAGGCTAATCCTCGACCAAGGCGCGAGGACTTGGGCACGCCACACAACTACCATGTTATCCGACATCCTTCCCGGACCTGATGTGATCCTCTCTCTCTCTTGAGTGTACGGGGATTCAGTCAGGATGCCTTGTCTGAAGGATATTACCCTTCCATTACGGAAGCGTGTAAGATATTGAGGCTGAGACTCCCTGAAGCACGAGTATCTCGAGTTTCTACCTCCTCTCCGGCGTCCGACGGTTTTATTCCCGACGACACGCCCGCCTTAATCTTTGGCAGTGTGTGGAAAAATGCAGACCGAAAGCTTCCAATCGTCAAAAGAGAAGCATACAATGAATTTGCTTACATCAGAAAGAGAGGACTGTGGCCCTTCAAAGGGAAACACACCAATGACGAGATACATTGGAAGGAACTCAGACGATTGCCGTCCCTCGGTCATCACGCGGATGCCGCTTGGAGATTCGCGCATGGTGCGTTGGCGGACGTTGTCTTCCTGCATCACGCGAGATTGCGGCAAGATAGCGGTCTCCCGTGGTGCCCCGACTCCATCGGGGATGGGTGGCACTTGTTGCTGGACTGTTGTAAAGCGAAACCCTTATGGAAAATGATGGTCGGAATCCTAAAAAAGGTCACGAGAAGAGAAAGAATTCTCCTCCGTGAAATATACGGAGGGATTAAGACTAGAAACCCCTCAGAAAAATGTAGGTGTTTGCTTGCCAATTTTCTTATAACGCTAGCAAAGGGCACCATATACAGAGAACTCACACACTTTTTCAAAGGAAAAAAGACATATCAATTACCCGGCGGCACTAATCGCCGTTTTGAAAATCAGATTGCTCCTAGAAGAGAGTCAGTCTAAAATCCAGGGAAACGAGGCCATTTTCCGAAGGTTCTGGGGCCAAGGAAACTGTCTAGTCGATGAAAACACGGGCGTTATCAACGAATCTTGTCCCATTGTTAGANACCATACGGGATATGGCAGCGATGGCCAACACAGATAACACCCCCCTCGCTATTGTGTCGCTTGACCAGTCCAAAGCCTTTGACCGGGTGAGACAATAATAGTAGTACACAACGCTGAATAGAATGGGCTTTGGACTCCGATTCACGGACATGCTTCGAACACTGTACAACGGAGCAGTTTGCATGATCCGAGTGGGATCCTCCCTCACGCCCCCGATCCCATTCCGAAGGGGAATAAGGCAAAGCTGTCCCCTTTCAGGCCAACTCTTCTCGCTGGCCTTGGAACTCTTGGTGAGGGCCCTAAAATCTTCACTCGTCGGCGCCGCGATACCCCGTCATCCCGAGACAAGGCTCACCGTCTGCTTATACGCGGTCGACGTGAGCGTCTTCGTGGAGAATGAAGGAGACGGGAAAGTATTACCCGCATACGACGCATATGCGATACATTTTGGAGCAAAACTGAATCCGCACAAATCCAAAGACCTGTGGATAGGCAGTTGGAAAGGGAGGTGAGACACCCCGATGGGTTTCTAATGGAGCTCCGAGTCCGGAAAATTCCTGGGGAGAATTATAGGAAACAACAATGCCGAACTTAGCGTGATAATCGAAAATGGAATCGAGAACACGATCCAGTGCGGAATCCGACTCTGGAAACCACGGATGGTCCCCATATCACTAAGAGGCAGGGTGTGCGCTTTAAACCACTTCCAAGCCATCAGCGTCCTGCATCAACAAGGTGCAAAAGCTCTTAGCCGACGCCGTATGGATGGGGAGAAAACATTTGGTCAAGAGGGAGGTGTTGGTGTCGCCAGTTCGTGAGGGAGGCCTCGGACTGGTGAACATAAGAAAGAAAAATCGAAAGTTTCCGTGTCAATCAAGCGCAGCGCCTAATCGCTGATGGGGAAAAAGATCCCTGGGTGGTACTCGCAACTGCGAGACTCGATAGAGGGGGGGGGGAGAAGATCCTGGAAAAATGCGTTATTGCACTGCCCTCGCCCACGAAGGCTCACGGGCTTCTACACCTCGGTCTTCCGTGCCTGGAGGATCCTTGAGCCCCGGGAAACCGAGGTGACAGTCACCTCAAACACAACCCTCGAGTTTGACAGTAAATGTCTCCGGAAGCCTATACCCCTCCCCATGAACAAAAGATGCGTATACAGGGAACTGCATTACAAAAGCGCGGGGGAAAGATGGCCGATCCGCGGCGGTCCCACGAGAGAACCTGTCTCGTGGCTTTCCCTTATGGCAAGTCCCACCCTGGGATTAGACGGGGATGCAGCCTGCCGCACGCCGCTTGGCCCGACTGCCACTTCCTGAAGAGGACAGGGAAGCGCGAGGGGGACGACTGTCCCTGGTGCCAAGGCACTCCGGGCACGGCATGGCACCTACCTATGGCATGACACGGCAGCCTGGGCAACCGCCGCCATTCAAACGAGGGCCATATCTCACCTCCAATGCAATCTCCGCTCCCTTGAGGGATGGATGCAGCGCTGGAGGCTACAACCAAACTCTAAAAAGTCTTCATTTATCATTTTTTCAGAATACTACAATCGGAGACCATCAATTACCCTCCCACGACGCCAGCACTGGGAAAACTGAATTACAAACTCAAACAGCTGCACCTACCTCGCCGTAACCCTGGATAAGCACCTAACCTTCACCTCTCACTTCCGCAAGGTCCGGGACAGGAGGAGCAGTCAAGCGAACGTCATAAAGGCAGGCCGCCTACGAGGAAGCATGCTGAGCATCCAGGGAGCTATCACCATCTACAAGGCCTTTGTCCGTCCAGCTATAGAATACGCCTCCACAGACATCACTCACAGAGCCGATGGTGTCTTCAAGGAGATCGCTTCTACCGAATGTCAGCTATTCAGATACACCGCAGACGTCTCATCAACATTCCCTGCCACAGAGATCGACAGCCTGCTCCAGATAGGACCCATACTCTACAGGATCACCCGACTCAGAGCAAAAGACTTTGAGCGGCTATGTATCGCGCTCCCCAACATTCTCTCCGGATCATGGCACTCCTATCCCTACCGCTCCCTAAACGTCCAAAACTTACACACCCGTCACCACCAGGATAGCAGTTGCCACCCGAAATTCGTTCTATGCCCAGAACTTACCGCATCCTCCTATCCGCACTAATATTCTAATTCCATGCTCCCCGTTACCATCCCCCGGGATACCGCCATCGCCCACGAGGAGACAACGACGTAGGAAAATATTCCACTAATTCTATTTCTTTTCTCCACTCCCTCTCTCCACTGTAACTTCGCACCTATGGACGTCCCACCGCAACATCCAGGAATATAGGACAGTGAAAGCAGCTGCTTACAGACCAAAATGGACGAGAAGACAAGAAATCTCCTGAAACCACTTTTTCTCAACCACACTACCGTATAATTCAAGGCAATTCGCGCCTCTCTGGAAAATGATGTATTATCTACTGGCATCTAAGGCCAAACTGTAAAACTTGTGTATCTTCCAGGCACTTTATGCCAACTATGTNATGGAGGTTGCTGGCCGCCTCCGTTCTGGGAATGGAAGGATGACGGCATCCTGGACAGGTTTTCACCAGAACTATCCTATCTAGATTTGTCTATACCACAGGAAAAGATGGCACACACTTTGGGGATAGCAAAGCCTTAATCGTAAGATTGGGTAGATAGGACATGCCTCCTAATGACCAGGTAGCTATGGGCAAGCTTGCACAGTGAGTGTCTAGGATTATTCCCAAACCTCTCCTGGGGCTGGAAGTAAACGAGGAGTGGATCGAAGACCTTACGCTTCTCGAAAAGCATGTGAGATTCCTTTAGCGAGTATTTATAACCCACCAACCTTGCCCCATCGCCCTTTTTGAACCACCAACATCCTGTCTAATCTCGACAAGCTTTGCGATAAGAGGATCCTGGTGGAACCTATCGTAGGGTAGGAACTTATAGAAGCTTTGCAATCCCAATAAAAGTATTAATCTCCCGGGCTGGACTGCCTGACAACTGACTTCTCCCTTACTTTCTGGGACGTCCTTCGGTCATTCACAAAATGGTCCAAAGGAGCTTTGAGAAAGTTTGATACTCCACGGGCGTATAGTTTGAAACTGCCCCTATAAAGAGCGCCGGGGTTTCGGTACCCATCTCTGCCACCTCCGCAGAGACGCTAGCCCTAATTGGCCCATCACCGGGGGGCACGGGTATAAAGGTCGGGCCCTTTGAGGCAGGGAAGTCAGTTCGGGTTTGGGAGGTGACCACGCAGATTGAGTGAGAACTCCGCGGTGTCACTGACCCAAAGAAACCCCCGAACCGTTTGGCGATCGAGCGGATAGCTCCCCAACGGTAACATACGGCGAGCCCACGGCCGATAGAGTGTATAACTCCGCCAGGGCTCGACCTCCTTTGTTTTGGTAGGGCGGCGCGTACAGTTCGAGTGCAAAACTCCGTTCCGCGCCGACCTTACCCCTGTCACGGATGCCGCGGAGAAGACCGCGAGATCGGCGGCAGCGACTGCGAGAAGAGGGCCGCGTCACCCACATCCTCGAGGAGGCCACCGCCCCTGCTGAGCCCCTTGAAGACCCCGTGCCGGAAGGAGCCGCACGGTACCCAGGCCTGGAAATTACGGAAGCTCGACGCGCCCCCTAAGGCATATCTCCGGGCCCCAATTGGGTCGCTTAAGAGACGCGACCCCCGAGTCGTACGGGCACTGTTCGGCCCCGATCCCAAAACTGGGAGTCTTTGAACATATGTACTTTAGTCAATAAAGAAAACAAAAAAATATAAATAATAGTCTTCTTCACATGCGGACCCGCTCCCAAGCTACGGGTAGCCCGCAGCCATCCTCCGTCAGCAAGCGGGCTCACGCTCCTCTAGGAGACCGGAAGGAGACAAGTGGCGCCCAATGCGTGGCCGAGAGGAATTCGGAAGAGTAACTGGACCACACGACGGAAACTCCTGAGATCACAGAGTCGCTACCAACAGCATCCATGGCGACCTCTCCACTGCAGCCTCCAACGCCTGCGTAGGCAACGTACACGGCTCTTCCGAAAGAGTCTTGCAAAAACTCGGTGGCGCCCAACCCCTTTGATAATGCGACCAGCAATGCGACCGAGACCATTTCGAGGCTATGGATCGTCCTGGGACAGGACAACACCTCATCTCCTGCAGCAGCTGCCATCAATGGGATCATCATGCTTGCTTGGGATGGAGCGATACCCCACGCGACGTCACAGGATTGACTTTTGTCTGTGCAAAGTGCCAAAAAGGATCGACCGTGCCCCGAGAGTACCACCGTGGGCCGGACATGCCGGATCCCCTACCGGAGTTTCGTGGCCGAGACGGGGAGGACCTCGATCGGTTCCTGGGAGACCTAACCGAGTCGTTCAGATCAGAACGAACCCCATTGGCACTATGGGTACGGAAGGCTGAGCAGCAGCTACAGGAAGGTGCACGCCAGTGGTGGGATCCCTACCGCGAATTCTCACTTACTTGGGAGGAATTCTCCCAACGTTTTCGGGCGCGATACGATTACCCCGCTCTACGAGATAAGCTGCAAGCCAATCTCTTCGGATGCCCTCAAGCTGAGAAGGAGCCAGCAAGGATCTTCATTCTCCGGAAGGTCACATTATACAGGCGCTTGTACCCCAACGGGAAGGATGAACAGCTTGTTCCTACCCTCGTCGAGCAACTGAGCCCAAGACTGAGAACTTTTCTCCGCGCGTCTCACCTGACTTCCATCAAGGCCCTTATACAACGGGAAACTTTCGGGCGGGAAACTCAAGGACCTCACAGCTCCCGCCCCAGCGATCTCCGAGGTCGTAAGCACCCCCAATCACCAGCCTTCCGGAACGCTACTACAGATACGAATAGAAGCTTTCGGCGAGGAACTCTCCGCGCTCGTCCAAACCGGTGCCAGCGTCAATCTGATCGAAAGAAAGAAAGCTACGAGCTGAAAGTGCTCAAGAGCGTGGATACTATTATACACGTCCAGAGATTGGAGATCCCTGTCACGTTGGGAGTTTCCGATCAGATGCAGAAGGACCTAATACTGGGACACCCCTGGCTAGAAGAGGTAAACGCAGTGATCGATTACCAGCAGCGAACCATTTCCATAGGTAGGCGAGATCCTGTTACTCTGGCGTGGTCCCGGCGTATCGTTCCTCTTGGTCCACCACCAGACATACCACATGGTTTTCCGTCAGAATACGAAGAGCAGTTATGGAGCCTCCTCCAAGAAGACGACGAGGTTTTCCAACCTAATTTGGCGCCTGGGAGAACCCAGTCGGTTACCCACGACATACGCTTGATGGCCGGACTTCCTCCGAAGCCACCGGCACATCGGTACTCAGAGAGCAGGCGACGTAATATTCAGCAGCAGGTGCAAGAGATGCTCAAGAACGGGATTATCGAGCCTAGCATCTCACCATAGTAGGTGAGATGCTGGGCTCTTCTCTTCTCTTCTCTTTTTCGCCTCGCCCGTGGTACTGGTGAACAATAAGGACGGCACTCCGAGATTCTGCGTGGACTATAGGCGGCTTAACGCAGTCACGGAGGACGTGGTACAACCCTTACCCAACATCCACGATGCTTTACGAGATATCGGGCAGACAACCATCTTCTCAACGTTGGATCTGAAGGCCGGTTATTGGCAGATCCCCATTGCCCCGGAATCTCGCCCGCTTACCTCGTTCGCGACCCCAGAGGGGGCTACGTACCAATTTCGGGTCATGCCGTTTGGGCTAAAGAACGCTCCCAGTACCTTCCAACGACTGATGTCCCAAGAGGTACTACGAGACCATATCGGCAAATTTTGTATGGATACCTAGACGACATCATAATTTACTCCAGGACTTGGAGCGAGCACCTCTTCCACCTTCGAAGCGTGCTAGAGCGTCTACGCACGAATCGGCTGACCTGTGCCATGGAGAAATGCAGCATCGGGAGAACCAGGTTGGAATATCATGGCCACCTCATCACCCAGGACGGGAACGAGCCCAGGCCAGAAAGCGTACAGGCTGTCTTAGATGCAGCTCCACCCCGAACACGGAAACACGCCCGTCAACTGGTTGGCCTCTGCAATTGGCTGCGAGATTACGTCCCTCACTTGGCTGAGATTATCGCACCTATTACCGCACGCCTCGGCTCCATCACGCGTTGGAAATGGGAGAGGGTGGAACAGGACGCGTTTGAGATGATGAAGCAAGCAATTCGGATCCGCTCCTAAACTACGGGAGCGTAACTAACTTCGCTCCGCAGCCATCCTCCGTCAGCAAGCGGGTTCAGGCTCCTCTAGGAGACCGGAAGGAGACAAGGTAAACTCCCCAGGACCACAGGAACGGCAGTTATCTCCCTCATATCTAAGGAGGGTGACGCTTAAATAGAAAATTTGAGACCGATATCATAAGCGAATACTGCCTATAAAATCATCGCAAAAGCTCTCTCAAACGGATTGCGTAGATTTATTTCCGCGCTAGTCTCAAAAGACGAAAGCTACTGCGTGCCAGGTTGGACCATTTTCGATCCGATAGCCACCACTTTGTTCCCCGTTTACCAGGCCAACGAGAATTACAAACCTCTTGCGACTCTTGATCAGTCGAAGGTATTCGACAGAATTCGGTATGCCTATTTAAACAAGGACCAAAGGACCAGACGACATTTCAATGGAAAGCGGGCGAGGAAAACCGACTGAAGAGGAGCTGTATCATCAGTGAGTGAAGTGCGCCCGTTATCGTGTATTTCCCATATCTGTGCAGTGTAGTGTTTTATTGTGTCCTAAGGTCTCTTAGTGCTATTCCCCCAGAATCGTAGCATCTTAGTGATAGAAGTATTAATATCAGTAAAAATCAGTTAATAGTTTTCCCCAGTGTCGTGTGGTGCATCGTGCTCAGAAATAAAGATAGTGGTAAAATCGATATTGTTAGGCGTGACTTCGTGGAAAGCCATAATGCAATGAAAGCAAAGACTTAGTAATTTTCCACACACAAATTTATTCTGCTGCGACCGATTTCGTAAGATTACTTACAGAAGATGTAAGTAATCTTACGAAACCGGTCGCAACAGAATAAATTTTTGTGTGGAAAAGTACTAAGTCTTTGCTTTCATTGAAAGATAGTAGTGGTTGTTATCCGAATAATACAAAAATACTGTTGAACGATTTTTTTAATTCCTTTATCTAATTCGTAGCAAACTTTTTCCTTCTTTCTTCCTCTTTATCGGAAAGGAATGTCATTATTTTCTTCACATCGTGAAAGTATCATGAGTGTTTAAACTTGATGGAATTAAACTGATTATATGAACATAATTCCTTCTTTACCCATTGTACGGCGTCGTAACGAAATGCGTAATATTTTCACTCAATTTTTAAACTAACGGCATTAAAGAAATGAAACTTTTTATTCAACCATTTTGTATTAAGTAGTTATAATGCACAAAGTTTCACGTTAATGTTATGTTTATTTGCAGAGATATAAAATGCCAAACTTTAAATTTTTTCGAGCCATAATTTTTTGGGCCGACTTTGCTTCAAATTTTCTTTGCAAAGTTCGCTCATACATGTTTTTTGTTATTTTGTTTAATAGAGCAACAGACTTTGTGTAAGAATGCCAAGTTTCGTTTTCCTTAACGGAATACTGCCTGAGATAACGTGTCTCAAAAGTTGAAAAAAATCGAAGTCGTACTGTAGAAGGCTGTGGTAGGGGGTCAAACAAATGACTATATCTCAGCAAGTATATCACCGATAGATGTAAAACCTGGCAAACGTTCATAGAGAATGTGAGTTTATGTTCACACAAAATTTCATTGAAATCGGTAATGGTCGAGCGGGGACCATTGGTCCACTTGACATGGAATGGCCCAGAAATGTTCTTGTGGAATAGCTCAATGGACAGAGCAACCGACCGGCAATTGGGAGACCCGGGTTCGAGTCAAGGTTNGTGGGCGATAGCAATTCCTTTCTGACGTTCCTCCCATAGAAGCCATAAGAGTGCCTTCCGCGATTGACGGTCAGCAAGGCGATACCCCCTAGGTGGAACAATGGCAATGGTATCGGACTTGAGGATTCGCTTCCTAAACACACGCATGCACGCACTGGCAATTGTAATGGCCTCCCTAAACGGGTCAATCCCTGTAGTTCCGTGAAAGATTCCTTAGAAAACGAAGGCAAGCGGAACGAAGTATTCGGACGTCCTGAATGCAGTATTTTTTTATTTCCTTTGCCATGTTGAAAACGTACTCCTGGGATAGATGATCTTCATACCATCTGAGGAACGATTCTTTTTCTTTTGTAGACATAGATTTGACCCCGTATGTCTGTACAGGAGGCATCTCCCCAATGTATTTAGCGTTCTCGGCCGTGTTAAAATAATGCGGGAAGTATCCCTTGGTGAACGACTCGTCAAGTCCTAATGCTGAAGACCTTTCGCATCAGATGTGCAACGCGTTCATTTGATTTAGTATTCCGTTCTTATTTCATTATTTTATCTACTGCCGAGGGATACGGAGATTACGAAATCTTCTAAAACGAAATGCTCTTCAGGGCCTGTCACAACTATTAACGTTGCTTTAATGGCTGAGTCCGCTATTTTAATTCGAGAGAAAAAAACGATTAATGTCTTTGTTGAACTCAAAGATGGGCTTTAATAAGATTAAATGAAGAGCATTCCTTATCGCCGAGAATCGTGGTAACTGTAAATCTGATAATAATTTCACAAACATCTTCCCTACAGTTGCTTCGTTTGATATCGCTATTTCATTTTATATACTAATTGTATTATTTTTTAAATGCTTTCACAAAGGACGAACGCGTGACGCTGTAGGCTATCCCGGAGGACACTTCTTTAATAACTCCTAGCATTACGTTCCTATTTCTTTTCCTATAAAATATCTCAAAGTTGAAAAATATTCATGCAGTTTTGATGGAATCACTTCGCACAATATAGAATACTGGACTAATACCACCGTGTGCACGGATTACGAGGAAGATAGTGGTGTGATAACTGAGGAGAAGAAGCAGGGTTGCTCGATGACATGGGAATATTCGCATTCACCTTATCTGTGAGGGCCCACCCCTCTCACTTCGTTTTCAATTCCTCATGCCTTTCCTTGATATTAGAGCGTCCGTGCTATGAGAATTCGTCATTATGCCTTTGGAGCATCCATCATAATATTCTTCCCTATTTTTAGGGTTAAAATGCATGCGATGTAACACCAAGTTTACGCTTTTAGAGGAATAACAGCATGTTGTTTCTTATGAAGAGAATTAAAAGGAATTACGATAGCGTCTTTTTTTGTAAATGTGAACTGAAAATGCCCTATTTTTGGCGTCGTAACGAAATTCGTAATATAAACAGTCAATTATTATACTATTGGAAAGCATGCGGAAAGTAAAACTTTTTCTTTACATACTTTTTATTAAGTAGTTATAAGGCGCAAAGTTTCGAGTTAATCTAATGTTTATTTGCAGAGATATAAAATGCGAAACTTTAACTTTTTTCGCGCTACATTTTTCGGGCGGATGTAATTTTATATTTACCCCGATTTCTCGGGCCTTATACGCCGGCGATGAAAAGTCAGAATTAGAATTGTGGAGGGATAAATGCATGCTCTTTCTTTTAAAAATAATTTGATAAAGTTTCGAGGGGGTCGTCTTTTGTAAATGTGAGCTGAATATACCCTATTTTTGGCGTCGTAACGAAATTCGCAACATCTTCACTCAAATTTAAACGAACGGATGGCATTAAGAAAATTAAACTTTTTCTTCAAACACTTTGTATAGAGTAGTTATAAGGCACAAGGTTTCGTGTTTATATAATATTTATTTCAAAATATATAAAATGCCAAACTTTAAATTTTTTTTGAACCATAATTTTTTGGGCCGACTTTGCTTCTTTGCTTTGTTTTCTTCACAGATATTGCTCATAAAAGTTTTGCTATTATTTTGTAATAGAGCAACAAAGGTTGTATAGGAAAAACAAGTTTTGTTTTACTCAACGGAATGCTGCCTTAGATAACATGTCTCAAAGTTGACAACAATCGATGCCTAACTGTAGAAGGCTGTGGTAGGGGTTCAAACAAATTACTTTATCTCAGCAAATGGATAGAAAATCGATGGATAGAAAACTTGGCACATGTTCATAGAGGATATGAGTTTATGTTCACACAAAATTTCATTGAAATCGGTGGTGGTCGAGCGGGACATTTCTCTAAAATTTGTCCACTTGACATGGAATGCCCCTCATGGGACAGTAGTTCAAATTCCTCGAGTTCGCGCCGTATCTTATCGCTGGATTCTATTTTCTACTATAGTAGTTTGGCGAATTCTGAGGTTTCCCATGCACTATTAATCGCTACTTATACCTCATTTTTAAATCATTCGTCTTCTGACTCTGCTTTAGTGTGGACTTACTATCATTTTGTACCTGGCGTTACACTTCCATTTTTCACAGTGTTCCTTATTTATTGGCCTACTTGTTGTTACGATGCCACCACTAACGCCAAAAAGGAAGAGCATGGCAGTTGGCCTACTACAAAGTGGAGTTTCATGCAGAGATATTGCGCTGCAGATGGATGTTGCACCTTCAACCATTGCGAGACTGAAAGCGAAGTGGGAGGTCGAACACTCGGTAGATCGAAGTGAGGGTCAAGGGAGACCGAGAGCAACAACAGTTCATCAAGATGAGCAACTGTTGGCATTCGTCAGGGGAAATCCTTTTTGTTCGTCTAATGAAGCCAGGGTGGACACGAATTTTCCTGCGTCAGTAAGGACTATCCGCTGCCGAATCCTTGCAACCGGATTACGCTCTAGATGAGCCGTCATAAAAGAAATTTTGACAGACGCACATCGCAAAGCTCGAGTTCAATTTGCTAGGGATTTCATTAATAAAGGGGAGGAATTCTGGAAGAAAGTAATCTTCACCGACGAGAAATCATTTTCTTCAGCCTCTTCTGGGCCTGTTCTTGTTTATAGACCCCCGAATTCCCGTTTTGAAAGGAATTACATGATCGAACAGCCGAAGACTGGACGTTTCTCTACGAACGTCTGGGCTGGGATGTCTCACAATGGGCCAGGAGTTATCTGGAGAATTTCCGGTCATCTGAATGGGGAGCAGTATGTTAGCATTTTAGATAATGTGATGCGACCATCTGTTGCATCCCTATATGAAGATTTCATATATCAGCAAGTAAGTTATTTTGAAGCAAAAAAGTAATTATTTCCTTAATTACATATTCATAGAATTTAATATATGAAAATTATGTTCACATAGTTCTATTATGTCTTTTGTGTGCAGTTAAATTTACATTAGCATCCCTACAAGCTAACAAAAGGCATATATGCCATATATGGTAAAATTGATAGAGGCGTTAATTATAAAGATTATAAAGTTTCCTGTTTTACCTTGGTAAAAACATCCCAAAAATGATTAAACAAAATATACCATGATGCTCGTTTTATTATTTTGTAACTATTTTTTATTGTATTAAATTAGGATAACTCGAGTGTGCACTCGTGCAAAGCAGTAAAGAAGTGGTTTCAAGAAAACGACATAAATATTATTCAGTGGCCGGCAAGAAGTCCTGACCTGAATCCCATTGAAAATGTGTGGGCCCTAGTGGCGAAGGAAGTTCATAATTCTGACACAAGACCCAGAAATCCTGAAGAGCTATGGAACTCAATAGAAAATGCATGGGAGGCAATTGGCAACTCACTGTGCGGAAAGATTGTAGAGTCTATGCCAAGAAGGCTTCAACTTGTCTTAAATAATAATGGTGGGTGGATAGATTATGAAAGTCAATACTTTAAAACCGTATATGAGATGGTAATTATTTTCGCTCGTAATGGCTTTGTGGCACGAAATCCCCATATATTATCGGCTTTACTAATCTTGCCATAGAAAGTCTTGTGAACGACGTTTCATTCCGATCAGAAACAAATTCAATAATTACTCGTCGTATCGTATTGTAATTCTTTTCTCCTTAATTCTTCAATCATCTCCGTCCATATAATACAAGAATTCCCATAGCACCTTGCGGCTAAACAGTGCAAGAAGTACAGAACAGAACAGAAACACCGCAAATACCATGAAGAAAGGTCACCAAAAACTCGAAATGAAAAGAGGATCGAGTGATAAGATACAGCGCGAACTCCAGGAATTTAAACTACTGTCCCATGAATGCACCGCCCCACCTTTCTAAAAGGGCACCTCCATTGCCTCCGTGGGGTCTATTCTCTTTCGTTTTTCAACGTGCAACAATTAGGAACGCGGCTCCTGAAACGTCTTAGGAGGATTTTATTGTGATAGTAAAATGTTGAATTACAACCAACGGTAAAAGATACTCATTGCACATTGGTCGTCTTGAGGACACGGCAGAGGATAGGAAACCCTGTATTAGAGCAAAAGAGGTGTGAAAAGGAGGAGAATTTTCAATTGGATTTTCCGAAGGATGGATCCGTAACATCAACATTTCGTAAAGTTAGGTTCCTAAAGTAACTCTGCTTGCTTTAATCACAAAAACGTCTTAATCTGGTGTGAAGGCTTTCACTAAATGAANAATTTTCGGAAATAAACAGCCCATCCTTTGATGAGCAAGGAAATTGTAGATTATTGATTTGATGAGTTATCCCATATACACGGGGATAATCAATTAGTATAGTTTTCCATAAGAAATGTACGTAATATAGGTTTTCTTTACCTGCAGAGGTTGTTTCTTTTACAGAATCAAATTAAAAATAATGATATTACGAAATCAAGGGAATTTCAAAAGAAAGGAAAATTATCCTAGATTCTTATTTTAGTCGTGAAATGTTGATACAGATGTGACATTTCGAGAACTTTTATGAAATACACTGAGAATTCGGAATTTTTTTTGCATTAAACAACCTATCCCTTTGAGGACTATAGCCATTGTTGAATGTTGATAACGAATAAATTCACTTCCTTCCGGAAAACGTATGTTCATGGCTCCTGACTCAGGGTCTTATCCATGGTTTTATATTAATCGCTTTAAGTTCACTTTCTTTTTGCTGAAGATCACAGGGGAGAGCGTCTGGTTCGGATTAAAGTTGGGTATTTAGGTTATGGTAAATGCATTAACACAGCTTTTGGGCGGCGGTATTTGCCGATAGTTGTTTTGAGGTCGTAATCCCAGATTATGGAAAATAAAGTATTTTGGATAAGTTCTAACTTAGAATCGAACATTTTGGTTATTTTTTTCCATTGCTGAATGTTGATTTCATGAACTATCCTATATAAGTGCTCGGGTATAATCAGTTCTTATAATTATTATAAGAAATTTACNGAAACAAATTCAATAATTACTCGTCGTATCGTATTGTAATTCTTTTCTCCTTAATTCTTCAATCATCTCCGTCCATATAATACAAGAATTCCCATAGCACCTTGCGGCTAAACAGTGCAAGAAGTACAGAACAGAACAGAAACACCGCAAATACCATGAAGAAAGGTCACCAAAAACTCGAAATGAAAAGAGGATCGAGTGATAAGATACAGCGCGAACTCCAGGAATTTAAACTACTGTCCCATGAATGCACCGCCCCACCTTTCTAAAAGGGCACCTCCATTGCCTCCGTGGGGTCTATTCTCTTTCGTTTTTCAACGTGCAACAATTAGGAACGCGGCTCCTGAAACGTCTTAGGAGGATTTTATTGTGATAGTAAAATGTTGAATTACAACCAACGGTAAAAGATACTCATTGCACATTGGTCGTCTTGAGGACACGGCAGAGGATAGGAAACCCTGTATTAGAGCAAAAGAGGTGTGAAAAGGAGGAGAATTTTCAATTGGATTTTCCGAAGGATGGATCCGTAACATCAACATTTCGTAAAGTTAGGTTCCTAAAGTAACTCTGCTTGCTTTAATCACAAAAACGTCTTAATCTGGTGTGAAGGCTTTCACTAAATGAAGATTCTATAATGTGATGATTTTCGCTGAAAAAATTCGTCGCAATTATTTAATTTCTACGCTCGGATTATAGTCCCATGGCCAGAATGACGACTCCCCAAGGCACGGACGCTTTAAAATCAAGGAAAAGCCTGAGGTATTGAAAATACAGAGGGAGGGGTGCGCCATCGCAGATAAGGTGAATTCAAGAATTCCCACGTTATCTAGCAGCCCTGCTTCTCCTCATTTACCGCGCGTCTATCTTCCTCGTAAGCCGTGCACACGGTGGTCATTAGTCCAGAATTCTATATTGTGCAAAGAGATTCCATCAAAACTCCATGAATAATTTTCGACTTAGAGATACTTTATAAGAAAATAACAGGTACGCAATGCTGGGAGTGATTAAAGAAATGGTCTTCCGGATAGCGTAGGGCGCCGCACGTTCGTCCTTGGTGAAAGCATTAAAAAAATAATACTATAAGTATATCAAATGAAATAGGGACAACAAATGAAGCACCAGTACAAGATATCTGTGAAATTAGTATGTCAGCTTTACAGTCACCACGTTTCTCGGAGATAAGGAATTCTCTTCATGTAATCTTAATAAGACCCGTCTTTAAAAAACGTCAATTGTTTTTATCTATCGAATTAAAACATCTGGCTCAGTCATCAAAGAAACTTTAATAGTTGCAACATGCTCTGAAGAACGCTTTGTTTTCGAAGATTTTGTATTCTCCGTATCTTCTTGGCAGTAGATAAAAATGATGGATAAAGCCTAGGAAATTATCAAATGAACGCGTTGCGTATTTGAAGCGAAAGGAGGATGAATTTTTTATACCTTCATTAAATTTGATTAGGGATAGTTTTTCGCCAAAATCTCGTCAGACTGTTCGTCCTGACAATCCCGTATATGTATGCAGCCCCTATTCTTATCCGTTCTCGGGAACGCTTCAACTATAGAGTTACGCAGGAATACTGATTTTCGAATTTCCCGACGTTAAGCACATCTAGGCCTCGCCCTCACCCATCCCTAATGGGCTGTCCCCCCACCCCCTCTGACACTGTTGTCAGAGTGCACTGTAAAGTCATCAGCACAGTTAGTTCCTAAATCACCCGCTCCGGTACGTCGTGAGGTGTTACGTTAATTTTGGCCAGCACTGTACGTTCAAGGGCTGTTTTTAAAATAAAATTACTGTCGTACCCTTTCGCGTTGTGGGCAATGCACGTTACCAATTTAAAATCGAGGTTGCTCATATAATTGAGAAATTCTCTTACGGGCAATGTTCGATATAGTCTGAAATATCTCGGATAGTAAAGAGGCCCCCCCTCCCTCTTCATTAAACAGAGATCCCACTAAAACAGGAAGTTCAGAATGTGAACTTTGTGTGTAAAATGGATCCTCCAATAACACGGATATGTCCGGTGTGTTATAACCTCTCAAATCGAGAGGTGAAGAAACAGAAGGAAGTTATTTTCTGCAAGAAGGATCCTCCGATGGACAGGATACACCAGGTATATTAAATTCTCCCGAATCGAGAGCAACGTTCGAAATATCATGGAAAATGTCTACTTCCACCTCTTCATTCATCATGATGACGCGATGGCTGAGAGCTGCATAGGCCGCCTTCACCAACTTCGCAGAGTTTAACACTCAAGCACGGAATAAACAAACGATTTCTGTAGCCGGAAGAAACTTGAGAACCCCCTCCATTGCCGAGCGAAGTGTGATTGGCAGAGTATCAATAAGAGTGAATACCTGTACACTGTAGAACGGTCACAGGAGGTAAGAGAGCAGAGTTTATTTTATTTGATTTTAAACGTCCATAACTGAGTAGTAGTAGAAGTTGGATTTAAGGTGCTTCGACAGCTGAGGTCATTTTGCACCTTGTCTATAGTGATATGTAATCCAATACCTCACTTTGGAAAATAGGAGAAGGTAAAAGCACCGGTTTTCACCGTACTAGAATGGTGGCGTGATAAAATGATTAAAAACAATAAATAAACAAATATTTTAAAAACATAAAGTAGTAGTATTTTTTTAGCTAAAATGTATAGTTGAATCTTTGTTCCGGTCATCTGAATGGGGAGCAGTATGTTAGCATTTTAGATAATGTGATGCGACCATCTGTTGCATCCCTATATGAAGATTTCATATATCAGCAAGTAAGTTATTTTGAAGCAAAAAAGTAATTATTTCCTTAATTACATATTCATAGAATTTAATATATGAAAATTATGTTCACATAGTTCTATTATGTCTTTTGTGTGCAGTTAAATTTACATTAGCATCCCTACAAGCTAACAAAAGGCATATATGCCATATATGGTAAAATTGATAGAGGCGTTAATTATAAAGATTATAAAGTTTCCTGTTTTACCTTGGTAAAAACATCCCAAAAATGATTAAACAAAATATACCATGATGCTCGTTTTATTATTTTGTAACTATTTTTTATTGTATTAAATTAGGATAACTCGAGTGTGCACTCGTGCAAAGCAGTAAAGAAGTGGTTTCAAGAAAACGACATAAATATTATTCAGTGGCCGGCAAGAAGTCCTGACCTGAATCCCATTGAAAATGTGTGGGCCCTAGTGGCGAAGGAAGTTCATAATTCTGACACAAGACCCAGAAATCCTGAAGAGCTATGGAACTCAATAGAAAATGCATGGGAGGCAATTGGCAACTCACTGTGCGGAAAGATTGTAGAGTCTATGCCAAGAAGGCTTCAACTTGTCTTAAATAATAATGGTGGGTGGATAGATTATGAAAGTCAATACTTTAAAACCGTATATGAGATGGTAATTATTTTCGCTCGTAATGGCTTTGTGGCACGAAATCCCCATATATTATCGGCTTTACTAATCTTGCCATAGAAAGTCTTGTGAACGACGTTTCATTCCGATCAGAAACAAATTCAATAATTACTCGTCGTATCGTATTGTAATTCTTTTCTCCTTAATTCTTCAATCATCTCCGTCCATATAATACAAGAATTCCCATAGCACCTTGCGGCTAAACAGTGCAAGAAGTACAGAACAGAACAGAAACACCGCAAATACCATGAAGAAAGGTCACCAAAAACTCGAAATGAAAAGAGGATCGAGTGATAAGATACAGCGCGAACTCCAGGAATTTAAACTACTGTCCCATGAATGCACCGCCCCACCTTTCTAAAAGGGCACCTCCATTGCCTCCGTGGGGTCTATTCTCTTTCGTTTTTCAACGTGCAACAATTAGGAACGCGGCTCCTGAAACGTCTTAGGAGGATTTTATTGTGATAGTAAAATGTTGAATTACAACCAACGGTAAAAGATACTCATTGCACATTGGTCGTCTTGAGGACACGGCAGAGGATAGGAAACCCTGTATTAGAGCAAAAGAGGTGTGAAAAGGAGGAGAATTTTCAATTGGATTTTCCGAAGGATGGATCCGTAACATCAACATTTCGTAAAGTTAGGTTCCTAAAGTAACTCTGCTTGCTTTAATCACAAAAACGTCTTAATCTGGTGTGAAGGCTTTCACTAAATGAAGATTCTATAATGTGATGATTTTCGCTGAAAAAATTCGTCGCAATTATTTAATTTCTACGCTCGGATTATAGTCCCATGGCCAGAATGACGACTCCCCAAGGCACGGACGCTTTAAAATCAAGGAAAAGCCTGAGGTATTGAAAATACAGAGGGAGGGGTGCGCCATCGCAGATAAGGTGAATTCAAGAATTCCCACGTTATCTAGCAGCCCTGCTTCTCCTCATTTACCGCGCGTCTATCTTCCTCGTAAGCCGTGCACACGGTGGTCATTAGTCCAGAATTCTATATTGTGCAAAGAGATTCCATCAAAACTCCATGAATAATTTTCGACTTAGAGATACTTTATAAGAAAATAACAGGTACGCAATGCTGGGAGTGATTAAAGAAATGGTCTTCCGGATAGCGTAGGGCGCCGCACGTTCGTCCTTGGTGAAAGCATTAAAAAAATAATACTATAAGTATATCAAATGAAATAGGGACAACAAATGAAGCACCAGTACAAGATATCTGTGAAATTAGTATGTCAGCTTTACAGTCACCACGTTTCTCGGAGATAAGGAATTCTCTTCATGTAATCTTAATAAGACCCGTCTTTAAAAAACGTCAATTGTTTTTATCTATCGAATTAAAACATCTGGCTCAGTCATCAAAGAAACTTTAATAGTTGCAACATGCTCTGAAGAACGCTTTGTTTTCGAAGATTTTGTATTCTCCGTATCTTCTTGGCAGTAGATAAAAATGATGGATAAAGCCTAGGAAATTATCAAATGAACGCGTTGCGTATTTGAAGCGAAAGGAGGATGAATTTTTTATACCTTCATTAAATTTGATTAGGGATAGTTTTTCGCCAAAATCTCGTCAGACTGTTCGTCCTGACAATCCCGTATATGTATGCAGCCCCTATTCTTATCCGTTCTCGGGAACGCTTCAACTATAGAGTTACGCAGGAATACTGATTTTCGAATTTCCCGACGTTAAGCACATCTAGGCCTCGCCCTCACCCATCCCTAATGGGCTGTCCCCCCACCCCCTCTGACACTGTTGTCAGAGTGCACTGTAAAGTCATCAGCACAGTTAGTTCCTAAATCACCCGCTCCGGTACGTCGTGAGGTGTTACGTTAATTTTGGCCAGCACTGTACGTTCAAGGGCTGTTTTTAAAATAAAATTACTGTCGTACCCTTTCGCGTTGTGGGCAATGCACGTTACCAATTTAAAATCGAGGTTGCTCATATAATTGAGAAATTCTCTTACGGGCAATGTTCGATATAGTCTGAAATATCTCGGATAGTAAAGAGGCGCCCCCTCCCTCTTCATTAAACAGATCTCCCACTAAAACAGGAAGTTCAGAATGTGAACTTTGTGTGTAAAATGGATCCTCCAATAACACGGATATGTCCGGTGTGTTATAACCTCTCAAATCGAGAGGTGAAGAAACAGAAGGAAGTTATTTTCTGCAAGAAGGATCCTCCGATGGACAGGATACACCAGGTATATTAAATTCTCCCGAATCGAGAGCAACGTTCGAAATATCATGGAAAATGTCTACTTCCACCTCTTCATTCATCATGATGACGCGATGGCTGAGAGCTGCATAGGCCGCCTTCACCAACTTCGCAGAGTTTAACACTCAAGCACGGAATAAACAAACGATTTCTGTAGCCGGAAGAAACTTGAGAACCCCCTCCATTGCCGAGCGAAGTGTGATTGGCAGAGTATCAATAAGAGTGAATACCTGTACACTGTAGAACGGTCACAGGAGGTAAGAGAGCAGAGTTTATTTTATTTGATTTTAAACGTCCATAACTGAGTAGTAGTAGAAGTTGGATTTAAGGTGCTTCGACAGCTGAGGTCATTTTGCACCTTGTCTATAGTGATATGTAATCCAATACCTCACTTTGGAAAATAGGAGAAGGTAAAAGCACCGGTTTTCACCGTACTAGAATGGTGGCGTGATAAAATGATTAAAAACAATAAATAAACAAATATTTTAAAAACATAAAGTAGTAGTATTTTAAGGGGATAAGGCGCCTCAACCTCTTGGTTATTTGCGCCAATACTTTGGTATATATCATAGATTAGTGCTTAAAGTCAGTCCTAAATCAGTAACATCCAACAAATGACAATAAAATTAAAGCTTCCTTAGAAGATTGGCTCTTTTAATGAAGGACAGAACTCTAGAAATAATTTCCTGGTCATCTCCAAGTATAGTGGCCATGTTCCCTTTAATATTTAAAGAGTTGCGAATGTAGTTATATTTGTCACACTGGAGTAGAAGGTGTTGAATGCTGAGGGGACGGTCGCACTTATCACAGCTAGGTGGAATTTTGTCCTCTGAGAAGAGGTATGAGTGTGTT
>KZ308621.1:54016-70261 GCA_000376725.2 Ladona fulva
TTGGCACTCAACCTCCAGGACACCCATCTCCTCCTTACGGGTCTCCACGCACGGCAAACACGTTGGTGGATCCTTGGTCAACTGGCATGACCACACACAGACAGCTGATCTACATCACTGTCCGGGCTCAGCCCTTGCTGATCTTGGGGTTTGTTTTCGTGGTTTTCTCCCCGCCCGATTTGTCGCCTCTTACGACAGGCCGGGATGCCGCGGGAGTATTCTCCATCCCCCTACCCACAGGGGTGATCATAGATATCCCAAATACATGATCCCCACATTTAGCCCTTTTCACATTGTTTGTCCCCACATGAATAACCATAAGTTTTTCCCTTCTATCATCCTCCATCATTGAAATTCTACTATTTAATTGTTCCGTCCTTATGCCCGGCAAACACTCAACTACTGCACCCTTACGTTTACATTCAACCCCACTAAATCTTAACATTGTATCACCCACGACTAAAACATCATTAAACTGTGGATCAGATATCACCTGTGAACGATCCTTCTCACTGGAGTTGAGTGAATTTACTCTGGCTTTCAGCTCCTCATTCTCCGATTATATTATAGATATATTTAACTTCTATTTTATCCTCCTCAAACCTGAGGTCTTGACAGCATTTTCAAACAGAAAAATATCAGTGTGTGCTATAATAATAGCTTAAGTTTAAAAAATTTGTCAGGCACCACTACGGACGAAGACCCTCTTTTACATAAGTTGGGGATATATAAGATATTTTGCCCTGAATGTAACCTTATGTACATTGAGCAAACTATGAGGTATCTCATCATTAGGTTCAAAGAGCTCATAGCCCATTTTAAGTGTGGAAGTTATAATAACTTTGGCGTAGCAAACCATCTGCTTGAAGGCTCACACAACATTAATTTAGAAAACTTAGAATTTATGAGTAATATTAACTCAGGTTTTAATGCTACAGAAATTTTGTATATTTATAAAAAAAGGAAGTCATGAATGAATACAGATTTGGATTTCTATGAAAAACTTTACTGTTTATTAGATTCTGCTTGGTGACGTTCTTTTGTTTTTTTCGAAATTACCTCATCTCTTGTCTCTGTCTGTCAGTTCTACCAGTACCCTGAAGATGCTGCATTTTGGTGGTATTGGAGTTCTCCTGTACTTAATCTATAAATAAAGCAAAGTCATTTCTCATTTGCTCATAGATAGTACTTTCTATTGGCGGTGCAAATAACCTAAGCTGTTGAAGCACCCTCAAACCTGAACACTACTACTACAAGGAAGGAAAAAGAAACCGCTATGAAACCCTGAGACTCCTAGAGGAATGTCCTATGCGCCTCAATCTTATGCATACCCGTAAAGCAACTGTGCATTGCAGGTTGCCTGTATTTACGGCGACTCTCACAATTTGAAGTCGCACCTTTTGTTTACAATATTAATAAGTGTGTCCCTGAAGTAAGTCATGTCATATTACACGATATAAATTAACAGCAATTGTTAGGTTAATAGGTTTTTGCAGTGTAATTATTTTGCATTTCTTATCAGATTATTAGAATTAAATCTCAGCTTATCAATTGCATATTCCTTTCCAACATTCATACAAATATAGGGATATATATAAAGATGTACATCGAAATATATCTGCATGTAGGAGTCCTAAAGAGGCGTAATCAGATGATGTGCTAAACTGGCTTACTTGTTTTGACAACTCATCGTTTGGTAATTCATCATGGAGGTTCGCGCTACATAGAATCGCTCACTGTGTCTTTCTAAATAACGTAGACTTGAGGATTGGGGAAATTCCCTGTTATATACGTGTCAAAAAGAGGAACAGGTTGAAATATACCTATAAACTGTCCTAAATCATTCGATGTGTGGAGAGTACTGACGCTTATCTTACGCCAAATAATCGTAAGACAAAGGATATGCAAAAAATATAAACATTTTGGTTTTCAANGGAGCACTAAGTTATTACTATTTAAAAATTGCTGAATACGCACAGCTAGCGGCTGTATTGTGCGTGGTCTTCTATTAAAACAGTCAATAAATTATCATTAAAAACATAACAACGGTGGTTCTCCTGCGTCATTATAGATGCTAAGAACTGGGCTTGTGCGAAAAGCACCAGTTGCAAGACGTAGGCCAGCATTGTGCAACGATGTCAGCGGTCTCAAGTAGGATGCTCTAATAGTACCATAAATAAAACACCCATAGTCAAACTTAGAGCGAATTAGCGATCTAGAAAGTAAAAGAATGCAGGTGCGGTCTGCTCCCCAGGATTTGTTTGATAAAAGCTTTAAAATGTTCATGCCTGCATGAGCTTTTAGCTTGAGGTTATTTATGTGTGTCCTCCAGTCAAGCCTCCTATCAAGGTGCATACCCAGGAACCGAACAGAGTCTACAAATTTTAGAAATTTGTCTCCAAGCCTCAGTGTTGGTTGAGGATGGATGATGCCACGCCACCTGTGGAAGTGAAGGCAAGAAGTTTTCTCAAGTGAGAAGCGAAAACCACTCTTGATGGACCACCTCCATAGTCTGCCTAGCGTCATTTGCAGCTGCTTTTCCACAGAGGTGAGCTTATGGGAACGGCAGAATATTGCGAGGTCATCCACAAACAATGATGCCTCAACAGGTGGTCGTATTCAGGGCACCACGTCATTAATTGCGATGGAAAATAGTGTTACACTTAAGACTGATCCTTGAGGGATGCCATTCTCTTGCACAAACTGACCAGATAAAGAGTCTCCCACCCTTACTCTAAAAACTCTGTCTGTTGAAAAATTCTTGATAAAAGTTAATACGTTCCCTTTAAAGTTCCCATTCGTATAATGTTTTTAAAATCTTATACCGCCAAGTGGTGTCATAGGCCTTCTCTAAATCGAAAAAGATGCCTATTACATGCTGGCCATAAGCAAATGCTTCTTGGATGAATGAATCTATTCGCACCAGATGGTCAATAGTGCTCCTCTTTCTTCGGAAACNCGCGCCGCCCTACCAAAACAACGAGGTCGAGCCCTGGCGGAGTTATACACACTATCGATCGTGGGCTCGCCGAATGTTGCCGTTGGGGAGCTATCCGCCCTATCGCCAAACGGTTCGGGGGTTTCCTTGGGCCAGTGACACCGCGGAGTTCTCACTCAATCTACGTGGTCGCCTCCCAAACCCGAACTGCCTTCCCTGCCTCAGGGCCCGACCTTTATACCCGTGCCCCCGGGTCAAGGGCCTATTAGTGCTAGCGCGTCTGCGGCGTGGGCGGAGATGTGTACCGTTACCCTTAACCCGGCGCGCCTTTCGGGCAGTTTCAAAACTATACGCCCGCGGCGTATCAAAATGCAAGAGGGGTTTTAATCGTTGATTAAAAACTCCATTTCTTGCCTTCTTTTGAAAAAAAAAACATTCATGTTCCATTTATGGCAATCATGTTACATGGTTTTAAAAACGTTATTAAAAGTACTGTCAAAATGTAAATAAATAGATAGGTATTAAAACGGTATTAAGATATTGTTTAAAAATAATATTAAAAAAAAGACAGTCACAAGTTAAAACAGCTAAGCTTTCCGTGTAAGCCTAAACTTCCCTCCCTTTTTCCAGTTTTGGAGGAAGAAACGTAATTGTTCGTTCTTCGTCCTGCTCATCTTGCTCCATCTCCTCAGTTGAGGGATGCAGCTTTAGAGAGGCGGTTGGAGGAAGTGTGATTCTATTGCATCTTTTCTCTCTCACTCTGCCATATGAGCGGGTCGGCAGGGTGGGTCATTGTGGTGGTGTTAGTACCAGCTAGTGTACTGCTGGCCGATTTCTTTTCCTGGGATTTTAATTTTCTTTTATGTATATCCAACCAAAGGTCTGTTTAGCATTCTATTGCGCTTTTCAGCACGGTTGTGGCAGCTACTACTGCATACTTTCTTGCATAAGCGTATGAATTTTTTTCTATAACTTTCAATTTAGAAATTTTCGTTTCTTCCTGCAGCTTTGGGCATTTCCTCAAATATACAGGGTGGCCTCCATTGCAGTTGACACATCTGGTTGGGCTTGTGGATGTCTCCAGGTCATGTATGTCCCCAGCAAAATTAGGGCAGGATGATTTCCTTTTGACAGGGCTATGCTGTGTGGCCGTGGTGGTTGCACTGAAAGCATAGTATGGAGCTCGGAATTTAGGGTCTCAGGCTATGGGCTTCGTATCCAAAAAAATACTTTTTCAGGCATTGTGTCTCCACAGAAGGTCAGGACAACTGAAGTAGCATTTGAAATTTCACCGTTCTTCTTTCATTGGAGTGTAAGACAGGAGATGACTCCCTTGGAAGCCATCTCCTTCGTTATCTCATCCACGTTGACGTACAAGAGGTCATGTCACGAAATGACTCCACGGAATGTACTTAAAGTTTTGTCTGGCTCGACCTTGACTGTTGTGTCATGTAAAGCTGTCAGCGAGAGCAGTTTTTGACTTTGTTTATGAACAGCTGTCCGAATTAATAGCGTCGCATCCTGAAGATTTTCGGCCAACTCTAACTTACCTGGGACTGCACCTGATAGCACCCTGTGAATAAATAAAGTGGATATCTTGGAAAGACTTTCACCCTCGTTTATGCATTTAACATCCAGGTATTTCATGCATTTCTCAACATCTCCCCCGCCCATTGTTGGGTGGGCTCTTTTAGTTGGTGGTTGTGTGTTTTCCATGAATGGATGTATTTAATTTATTTCTCAGGCTCCCCATCCACCATAGAGCCACACAATCTGGGACAAATTAATTGAGAGATGGTTCTTTCCACATTTCACACACCTTGGAGGCATATGACTGGCCATATCCGTATGACCAAAGGACTGACAGCGAGGACATTGGGGCGGCCCCTTGGGGGATCTATTTTTTTAATGGCAAATTTAAGGCCACAAATATATTTAGTAGATAAAAATTCTTCCAACTGAGTTTCGTTATAAATTTCAATCGAAAACAAAGTCTATGGGGTACTGACTTAATGTTTTGGTTATTCTAAAGATATTTATTTGGCTTTGTTGCTTTAAATTAAGTAACTCGCACAAATCTCACTCCTTTGACTGCAAATGACTCGGTTATATCCAATGTTGCAATGTTTANCCTCACACAATCGGGTCTCTTAGGTCAAGGAAGACAGCGATATACAAAGACATTACCGAAACGAAAGGGTTCCCAAAAATGCCGCCTAAAAACTTTGATACAAAGGGTTCTCCTATCCCTTACAGACTTAAAAAAAACCTTTTTTTTTAAGGTGACATTTTCGGCGAAATACAAAGATGCAGCTTCCTTTATCATAGGGGCAGGGGTGGGGGTGAATACAAACACCTGGGGGTTGTAAAAGAGAGTGGGGGTGGGTGATAAAATGTCAATGGGTTTATAGAGCTGTCCCTTCTACTCACTCCCTACAATCAACGAGCGAAGCTCCCCCAGAGCCCTCTCAAGGGGGCAGACCCGTGCCCACAGGGGGTCCGTTTCCATCCTCCTTTCGCGAACCATAAGGACAGACCTATAGGAAGCCATTCTATTCCTAAGGAATTTAAGATGAGACACTAAAAACGAAAACAAGTTAAGAATGGGCAAGATTTACCTCCCGCTGGGCTTTACCTGACTGACATCACCCAAGTAATGGGGCTAAATTTCTATTTCAAGATGAGACTTACGGGGAATAAATGTACTAACGGACGGTTGGATGTGAAACGGAGTTCATTTATGCAAGTTAAAGTTTAAATTAATATAATACAAAATAGGGATGTTTTAGCTACTGAATATCTACGAGTATAATTCGAGTAATATATAGTAAAAAAGTGCTTCTAACGAAGAATTATTGAAGGTTTTAACTAGGAGATAATATGTAGCAAGTAAAGCAAATAAAAGTTGTTTTGGCACTTAAGAATGAAAAACTCTAAACACAAAAAAGTAGAACTAAGCGAAAGGTATGGTCAGTGAGGGAAAAAATATTATAATATAAAGATGGATGAGTTCAAGTCCACGAAGGAGCTCAAAATCTCCTCGGACGTACGAGAGCAGGCGTCGTTGACCCCGACATGGGCTACCACCCGCACACTAGAGCAACTCCTGCCCGCAACCGCCACCCTAACCGCACCCGTGACTTGGGCAACTTGCCCTGATGGGATACACCAAGAGGTGACCCTCATGCCACCTCCCTCCCGTTCCGCCCTTCTCCGCAAAGGGGCCGATACCCGCTTGACGTTCGAGCTCCCTATTAATGTAATTCCCTTCCTACCCCGAATTCCCTCGATATTACTGATATACCATGGTATATATGCATGGACTGGACGACTGATTCGACTGTTTTTGTACCCCGAAATTCTTGCGTACGGCCGGAATGAATTTATTTTTTTAAATTATTCTGATCGGTATTTAGTACCTGCGGTGCACCACTTTCAATGATCTTACGCATCACTTATTTCATGAATTTCTGGGCTTTTTCGACCGTAGAGTGTTGTTCCAAGGAATATTTTTTTGGAAACAACCTTTGTCACTTTCCGTTAAACTATCTTATTGGTCCTTCTTCATTTCCATAGCTAGAGGGATGTCGCTTTAAAATTAGGGATACTACGTTCCATTTTTTATTTTCTTCCAGTGCCCACCTAAATAAGACTCCATCATGAACCACCAAGTACTGATTTTTAGCTGCCTTAAAGCGGGAAAGTTGTTCATACTGTCTCCCCATAAAATGTTTTGGGCATTTAAGTCAACCGGGAGCACAAATGGCCTTCGCGGTTCTCGGTCGAGACTCTTACAGTTTGCTCGAGTTGCTGGTACCCAATCCGGAATGTAGGTGTTGCGAAACGTTATCCTCTCGAGGGAGTGCTATCCGTCACTGCAACAGCCTGAAGAGGTGAATCGAGCCTCACCTGGGTGGTTTATGTTGTCTCACGGAAAGCAACAGCTACTCCACCCCTAGCTCTTTTGTTGATCAAGTTTTCGCTTCTGTAAACGTTAATACCTATACATCTACATCTACATTAGTGCCCTGCAATAAGTACCCTTCGGCGTGTGGCAGGGGGTTTAAGCACCATGAATTTACTGAATTTACTTCGCTAATCTATTACTTTCGCTTATCGTTCGCGGAAAAAATGAGTTCTTGTATCGATTCGTTTTAGCATATATTTCTCTAATCTTTCTCGCAGTGTCTGAACGGCCTATGTAACATGGGGGGCGCATCATGTCAGCTACATCATCTACGAACGTGCTTTCTCTAAATTTATCAAGGAGATTTAGTCTTTGTCTAAGCCTTCTATTTTCTAAAGATTCCTATCCTGCGTCCTGAAGCATTTGCGTTACACTCACTGTCTTGTCGTAACAATTCTTGACCAAACGCATCGCCTTCCGTTGCACTTTTTCTAAATCCCGAATACAACATTTCTCTGCAGGGTCCCATACACTACACGCATNGAAGTGACCGTTTGGAAGGGGGCAATAAAAAGGTAAACCCTTTTTTCGAGAACTTTCCACGGAAAAAGGGGCGCTGCCTAAATATCGGTGAAGTTCCTTAGATCAGGGGACACATCCGGAGAGAGAAGGTGCCTTCCCAGGTATCCCACATATTTCGGTTCTCTTAGGTCAAGGAAGATCTTACGCATGCCGAAAGGCTCCTTGGAAGGGGTCATAAACAAACTTTTTGTCAAAAAACGGGGAAAATACTCACCCGATCGGACCATTCAGAAAATACGTGAATACATGCGCACTGCTTAATGCTCAGTAAACCCTTTCTTCGCAAAAGGGGTGGCGTCTTTCTTAAAAAAAGGTGAACTCTTCGGTTCTCGTAGCCCTTGCCGAAAGGAAGTGACCGGATGGAAGGGGGGCAATAAAAAGGTAAACCCTTTTTTCGAGAACTTTCCACGGAAAAAAGGACGCTGCCTAAAAATCGCTGAAGTTCTTTAGAACAGGGGACACTTCCGGAGAGAACGGGGCCTTCCCTGGTATCCCTCATATTTCGGTTCTCTTAGGTCAAGGAAGGTCTTACGCATGCCGAAAGACTCATTGGAAGGGGTCATAAACAACCTTTAAAAAGATCGCCGCCTAAAAAACGGGGAAATTTCTCTTGGACACACCCTCGGCGAGAGGAGACGTCCTCACACAATCGGGTCTCTTAGGTCAAGGAAGACAGCAATATACAAAGATATTACCGAAACGAATGGGTTCCCAAAAATGCCGCCTAAAAACTTTGATACAAAGGGTTCTCCTATCCCTTACAGACTTAAAAAAAACCTTTTTTTTAAGGTGAAATTTTCGGCGAAATACAAAGATGCAGCTTCCTTTATCATAGGGGCAGGGGTGGGGGTGAATACAAACAACTGGGGGTTGTAAAAGAGGGTGGGGGTAGGTGATAAAATGTCAATGGGTTTATAGAGCTGTCACTTCTACTGACGTACAAGAGGTCATGGCACGAAATGACTCCACGGAATGTACTTAAAGTTTTGTTTGGCTCGACCTTGACTGTTGTGTCATGTAAAGCTGTCAGCGAGAGCAGTTTTTGACTTTGTTTATGAACAGCTGTCCGAATTAATAGCGTCGCATCCTGAAGATTTTCGGCCAACTCTAACTTACCTGGGACTGCACCTGATAGCACCCTGTGAATAAATAAAGTGGATATCTTGGAAAGACTTTTACCCTCGTTTATGCATTTAATATCCAGGTATTTCATGCATTTCTCAACATCTCCCCCGCCCATTGTTGGGTGGGCTCTTTTAGTTGGTGGTGGTGTTTTTTTCCATGAATGGATGTATTTAACTTATTTCTCAGGCTCCCCACCCACCATAGAGCCACACAATCTGGGACAAATTAATTCAGAGGTGGTTCTTTTCACATTTCACACACCTTGGAGGCATATGACTGGCCATATCCGTATGACCAAAGGACTGACAGCGAGGACATTGGGGCGGCCCCTTGGGGGATCAATTTTTTTAATGGCAAATTTAAGGCCACAAATATATTTAGTAGATAAAAATTCTTCCAACTGAGTTTCGTTATAAATTTCAATCGAAAACAAAGTCTATGGGGTACTGACTTAATGTTTTGGTTATTCTAAAGATATTTATTTGGCTTTGTTGCTTTAAATTAAGTAACTCGCACAAATCTCACTCCTTTGACTGCAAATGACTCGGTTATATCCAATGTTGCAATGTTTATTGGGAGAGCCATTATAACAAATGTTTTTTTCCCAAACCAATCTGTAAGTGAATAGAAAAATTATGCCCTCAGCCGTTAAGAAGTCTATGAACATGATCACCCCTACGAGTAGGGGGATGGAGAATACTCCCGCGGCATCCCAGTCAGTCGTAAGAGGCGACTAATCGGGCGGGGAGAAAACCCCGAAAACAAACCCCAAGAGCAGCAAGGGCTGAGCCCGGACAGTGATGTGGATCAGCTGTCTGTGTGTGGTCATGCCAGCTGACCAAGGATCCACCCACGTGTTTGCCGTGCGTGGAGACCCGTAAGGAGGAGAAGGGTGTCCTGGAGGTTGAGTGCCAACNTCATGTTAGACTAGGTATATTAGTCATTGTTTTCCAGGAGCTGGACATGTTTACCCTTAACGTCAGAACCCGTGACTCATGGCGAAACTTTCAAAGTATTTGTTTATCAGATATAACCTTTTACCCTAAGGGTTGGGCCTGAACGAGGTACAGTGGTATGGGTATAGTTTTAAGCGTTTCTATTGGGTAAGATAAGCCGTGGTAACCAATGAAATTCAAAAGCTAAAGTTTTCTTTTAAGCATGGAAACCATTATAAAAGAATGATTCTTGAAGGGCCCAGTGATTTTCCTTTGGAATCTATCGAGGTGACAATACGGCTGCCACACACGATTTTTGCTTACTTTTGCTTAGTTTTTGCTTAACTTTAGTTTTCGCTTTTTATTTTTAATTTTCATATTCTTTCTTAGTTTTATTAGTTTAATAGCATTCATTAAAATGAGGCTACACAAAAATCTTTTAAATCTGGTTACAAATGCCCTTGATATTTTAATTGACCGAAGAGTATCTCCGGATGCGATAACAATAAGGTACAACAAATACATGTGTATGGTACGTGCTGAGGAGAGACGTGTAAGGTTAGAAAAGGCCAAGCTATTAACGAAGAAGGCTTTAGAATAAGAGGCTGAAAAAAGAAAAGCGAAGAGGGCATTAGAAGAGGCTGAGGAGGAAAGGAAAGCGAAGAGGTTTAGAAAGGAGCGGGATGACATGGTGGCCTTCTTAAACAATTGTCCTGGCTGGGATGAAGGTAAGTTATGTGATTTTATGGATATAATCTTATTGTTACCGTTTAAATTAAATTAACATGAACATGTGTGAGCGTGAAGAAGCATTTAGTTAACGTTGAAACTTTAATAGATGCGGTGACTGTGGTGACAGCGTTGGAGGGAACCTCTGAAGACGAAGGAAAAGGACTTGCAGCGATTAAACCGGGAGGTAAGGATATTAATATTATTATTTTTGATAGAGCGAATCATTGATTGTATCATAATTTTGCATACAATCGTTGATAGATGATTAACTTTAATTTTGTTTCATATAATCACTGTACCAACGTCAATATGAAAATGTTGCAAAATCGATTTCAAAGACCGTGATAATTTGTATATGAGAACACGTGTTAGTAATTTTTATTTTATTACAAATAGAAACACAACCTTAAGACCATAATACGGAAATTAATTAATTTCTGTTTATATGGGTGCGCATATGTGTAAACATCCTTAGTATAAGTAATTACATTTTTATTGTTTTATATTTCAAATAGATATAAGGACTATGGAAACAGATAATCCTTCATCGTCTTCTACCGCTTGATTGGTGTCTTCTAACGTCTCACCGTCTTCTAACCTTAAGGATACTGATTATGACGATAAAGGTACGTAAATTTGTTTTCATTATTATTATTTTATGTTAAGATGGCCGTTTGTTATTATTTTCCAAATGTATGAATTTCTTACATGCTATAGTAAACGTTGACAATTTACTAATCTTGTTATTTCCTGAATTTATGTAGACGTGATTACTTCACCTAAAGACCTGACGATTAAGGAGAGACATTCAGATAGCAGTAGGATAACTTTTTATAGACGTAGCAGAGGATGACAGCAATCATGGTAATTTTCTATTTTATTATTACTATTGTTAATTTAAAAAATACTCCAGAATTCCGAGTATACGTTGGTAATATCAATTTTCGAAAAGAAAAAATACTACAAATCATTATTAATACAATTTTATCTAGATGATACTGTAATCACTGCTAGTCATGGGAGAGGGGCGAACAATGAAAAGGAGCAGGCAAAGAAACCGGCACCGGTAGCGTCTACACCGAGTAATGACAATGATGAAACAGCGTCTCCAGATGTAAATGAAGGTGAGAAATGAAATATTTAACAAACATCGAAAATGATTATAAAATAATCTCCGTGTCTATTTAGACTGCAATAAAATACTGCAATGAATGAATGAATGAATTAATCAATCAAACTGAATTTGAATTTGAATTAATTAATTAATTAAAAATCTTAATATAATGCATTTAATATCCAGGTATTTCATGCATTTCTCAACATCTCCCCCTCCCATTGTTGGGTGGGCTCTTTTAGTTGGTGGTGGTGTTTTTTTCCATGAATGGATGTATTTAACTTATTTCTCAGGCTCCCCACCCACCATAGAGCCACACAATCTGGGACAAATTAATTCAGAGGTGGTTCTTTTCACATTTCACACACCTTGGAGGCATATGACTGGCCATATCCGTATGACCAAAGGACTGACAGCGAGGACATTGGGGCGGCCCCTTGGGGGATCTATTTTTTTAATGGCAAATTTAAGGCCACAAATATATTTAATATACGTGTCAAAAAGAGGGAACAGGTTGAAATATACCTATAAACTGTCCTAAATCATTCGATGTGTGGAGAGTACTGACGCTTATCTTACGCCAAATAATCGTAAGACAAAGGATATGCAAAAAATATAAACATTTTGGTTTTCAAACCCAGCCTTTGAGTAAAGGAAACTTGTTGGCGAATTACATGTTAGTAGAAGCCAAAGCCATCATATATAAACAATTGACGGGGTTTGAGAATCCCGATGACCATTCTAGCAAGTAAATTCTTCACACAGTAATAATTTCATGAACAGCTACTTTCACTGCAAGTGATTGCAGTGGGGCTTATATTACAACAAGAGAGGTGTAAAGAGTCTACCGAGTGGCAATGGGAACTCCCCCTTGGGTTCGCTTTCCATCTAGATAATGCCGCCTATAAATTTTGTATCCCCGCAATTGCAGATCGTTTATAGTTCTAAGATGCGTTTCTTGCAGGAAAATTGTCTCCTCCCGGTCTCCTCGAGGAGCGTGCGCCCGCTTTCCGACGGAGGATGGCGGCGGGCTCCCCGTAGTTTGGGAGCGGGTCCGCAGGTGAAGAAGTCTATTATTTATTATTTTTTTATTGCATCAAGTACAGTCAGTTCAGAGACTTCTAATTTTGGGATCGTGGCCGAAGGGCTCTAGGATAGCCAAGTGGGCAACGCGTTCGACTCGTATGAAAGCGGTCCCGGGTTCGATTCCCGGTGGGAACCTACGTGCGAAATTACCTCAGCTGTCGAAGCACTTTTAGCAATACTACTACTACTATCGTGGCCGAACAGTACCCTTACGACTCGGGGGTCGCGTCTCTAGAGCGGCCCAATTGGGACCCGGAGATATGCCTCAGGGGGCGAGTCGAACTTCCGTAATTCCCAGGCCGAGACACCGCGCGGCTCCTTCCGGTACGGGGTCTTCAAGGGGCTCAGCAGGGGCGGCGGGTGTGCGGAAGNGTGAACATGTTTTCTAATAAATTGTCCGCACTTGTACACATGGGAGGAATTGAATAATTAATATCTATCATAATAATTATATTCATAGCAATCGTTGAAAGTACTTGTGCGTTATGTCTATACATCTAAAGAGCATGTAGCGTGTGTATAATTTTAAAGCGAATAAAAAGGAATAACATTGGTTCAAGAGAAGCAGATGAGTGGTGATGTGCAATAGCGTATGTCTTGATTGATTGGCTGTGAATAATAATTTGATGAATAATTAACTCTACGGGTTTCTGAACTTTTATTTACTAAAGATATTCAGGTAACAATATCCGCATGCTGCAATATCTACAAACGTATACAAATTAAGAACTATCAAAAAGTATAGTTATATGGTTTTACAATTTTAATACAGCGGTTAACTAATAATTAAAATATATTCAACTGTTGTAGTCATTTATTACAATTTCATCATCCGTGTTGAAAAATAGATGCATATTCATGTTAGACTAGGTATATTAGTCATTGTTTTCCAGGAGCTGGACATGTTTATCCTTAACGTCAGAACCCGTGACTCATGGCGAAACTTTCAAAGTATTTGTTTATCAGATATAACCTTTTACCCTAAGGGTTGGGCCTGAACGAGGTACAGTGGTATGGGTATAGTTTTAAGCGTTTCTATTGGGTAAGATAAGCCGTGGTAACCAATGAAATTCAAAAGCTAAAGTTTTCTTTTAGGCATGGAAACCATTATAAAAGAATGATTCTTGAAGGGCCCAGTGATTTTCCTTTGGAATCTATCGAGGTGACAATACGGCTGCCACACACGATTTTTGCGTAGTTATGCTTAGTTTATCGTAGCTTTCTTAGTTTTGCATAGTTTTTGCTTAACTTTAGTTTTCGCTTTTTATTTTTAATTTTCATATTCTTTCTTAGTTTTATTAGTTTAATAGCATTCATTAAAATGAAGCTACACAAAAATCTTGTAAATCTGGTTACAAATGCCCTTGATATTTTAATTGACGGAAGAGTATCTGAGGATGCGATAACAATAAGGTACAACAAATACATGTGTATGGTACGTGCTGAGGAGAGACGTGTAAGGTTAGAAAAGGCCAAGCTATTAACGAAGAAGGCTTTAGAATAAGAGGCTGAAAAAAGAAAAGCGAAGAGGGCATTAGAAGAGGCTGAGGAGGAAAGGAAAGCGAAGAGGTTTAGAAAGGAGCGGGATGACATGGTGGCCTTCTTAAACAATTGTCCTGGCTGGGATGAAGGTAAGATACGTGATTTTATTGATATAATCTTATTGTTACCGTTTAAATTAAATTACCATGAACATGTGTGAGCGTGAAGAAGCATTTAGTTTACGTTAAACTTTAATAGATGCGGTGACTGTGGTGACAGCGTTGGAGGAAACCTCTGAAGACGAAGGAAAAAGGACTTGCAGCGATTAAACCGGGAGGTAAAGATATTAATATTATTATATTTGATTGAGTGATTGTATCATAATTTTGCATACAATCGTTGATAGATGATTAACTTTAATTTTGTTTCATTGATAGACGATTAACTTTAATTTTGTTTCATATAATCACTGTACCAACGTCAATATGAAAATATTGCAAAATTGATTTCAAANCTTTAGGATCTTCATCTAAGTATTCGCATAAGACCTTTCTTTTGAATTTGAATAATACCGCATTAAAATATTTTTTGTCAACATGCCAGTGGTCGACGCCATGGCATAGATACTTGTAACTTTAAAGATGCTCACATTTTTGGGTACATACCGTATTTCTCCTGCAAACAGATTAGAAGAGGGGAGAGAAGTTCTCCCTCTACTGAAATCGTTGGTTGAAATGTATAAGAATGTGTGGTTATATGCATAGACTGGACGACTGATTCGACAGTTTTTGTACCCCGAAATTCTTGCGTACGGCCGGAATGAATTTATTTTTTAAAATTATTCTGATCGGTTTTTAATAGCTGCGATGCACCATTTTCACTGATCTTACGCATCACTTATTTCATGAATTTCTGGGCTTTTTCGACCGTAGAGTGTTGCTCCAAGGAATATTTTTTTAGAAACAACCTTTGTCTCTTTCCGTTAAACTATCTTGTTGGACCTTCTTCATTTCCATAGCCAGAGGGATGTCGCTTTTAAATTGGGGATACTACGTTCCATTTTTTATTTTCTTCCAGTGCCCACCTAAATAAGACTCCATCATGAACCACGACGTGCTGATTCTTAGCTGCCATAAAGCGGGAAAGAATACCTAACCAGGCTGCTTTAAACTTTTCTTTCAACTAACCAGCTTCCAAAATTTGATTTTCGTAGCGATGTAACTGCACCCTGCTGGTTACGAAACTGAGGTTGTGCCGAACTGCATCCAGCTTCAATCGTCCTCTCTTTCCAGACTTCCAAAATTCAACAGCCAATCTCTTCCGATGCATCGATGGTTCCAGTTTCCTTTTCTTAATAGGGAAAATTTCATAAGATGTTGAATGTGAAGAGATATCATCCTTTTCTCCCTCGAACTCACTGCTAATTTCTACTTCGTCCTCAACTGTCTCATCTCTGCCATTATCAAAGTCAAATACCAAATCTTCAATCACACAAAATATTCGTCTCCTTGATGGTATGACTTCAGAGTTGTTGTAATTTAGGCTTTCANTAGTTAGTTAACCTACCGGAAGTTGATAGGCGATGTCGAATATCATCTTTAGGGAAGACTGCATCATTAATCTACTGCGACAGATTAAACCTAATAAAGCTCCTGCTCCTGAAGACATACCAGCTCGGGTATTCAAGTAGGTTGCGGAAAATGTAGCACCTTTTCTTAAATTAATATTTAATAAATCAATGAGTGAAGGTCAAGTCCCGACTGATTGGAAAATTGCGAACGTCACTACAATATTTAAAAGCGGCGTTAAGTAGGATCCAGCGAATTATCGGCCTATCTCTCTAACATCATTGAGCGGAAACATAATGGAGCACATAATTGCTAGTTCTTTAATGGGCTTTCTCGAAACGTCAAGTTTCATAGTTATGAATCAGCACGGTTTTCGTAAGACTCGATCTTGTGAGTCTCAACTGGCATTATTAGTGCACAATTGTCCATGATAGTTTTTCTGCCTCCTTTATAATTTGTCTAGCCTTAGAGCGAAGATCACGAAATGCCTGGAGATTTCTAGTAGTGGGGAACTTTTTGAAGATTCTCAGCGCTCTTTTCCTTTTTTTAATGGCTATGGCACATTCCTCATTCCACCAAGGAAATGGGGAGTGGTTTATTTTCCCAGTGGACATCGGTATTGATTTTTTGGCAATATCCTAAAATCTGCCGAAAATAAAAGGCAAGCCTCTTGACCTGAGAGTCAAAGTGAAAGGACGTGTCTCCGGAGCTCCTGCACGGACCCCCAGAGTGACAGAGCCAACGGCCATCAAGCCCTCATTAACCGGTGTTTTTTT
>KZ308621.1:79918-91054 GCA_000376725.2 Ladona fulva
GCCAGTCAAATCACTCGTAGAGATTTCTTTCTCCTCACATTCACTATCACTCGAGGGTACGCTAATGAAATCCTCCTCTGTATCTGAAGAGCTATCAGAGACATTCGAAAAATCGTCTCTGTTCACTTCCTTTGCAATAGCGTCCTCACTCAACGATGCCATGGCTAGAACTGAAAGGTAGTTGGGAAAATTAATTTCTGAAGTGGTTCTTGAGTTATTAAGTGGAGCTAACTCTGGGAATGCGAGAGAAGAGAATTGTTTACGTGAAGCATAAACACGAGAAACACAAAGAAGGCACACATGAGCTCGAAGAGACGAGGCGCCCATGGGAAAGACGAGCGGCCGCTTTCGGCCGAGTTAGTAAGGATAGGGAAAAAAGTCGTCGGCCGGTCTCGGCCGAGTTAGGCAGGAGAGGGATATGAGGGTATTTAAATCTCGGAAAGGAAAGGATTAAAGAGTTATTTTTTTATGTAATTTATGTTAGAGGTCTGAGTTATAATGAGGATTCAATACAGCAAATGAAAGGAAAAATTTCCTCGGCTCTTAAGGTTATGAATATGCGCAAATAAAAACCCTATATACACACACTATTTGGCGAAAAATGACGGAGAAAGAAAAATTAAATATAAAGATCGATTTATTTATCGCTAGTGCGGTCTGGATTCTCTGCTTCGAACATGAACTGCAAACACTTCGGAATATATGCACTAAACACTACAAAAGAGCACTAAACTTAACACAAAATATCTACATTAAGTAAGGAACTATACGTTATAAGCGAACACGTGGATGATTTTGGCATGCAGGAAGTACGTATGTGGGTGCAAACTCAGCAGGTGCACTCAGGAGAGAGAGAAAAGCACGTCCGTCTCGTTTGACAGCTAGGTCAGGAATGAATAATTTGACGTAACATGTTTTTCTGTGTGATTCCTGGTTTATACTTAATTCGAGTAAAAACTCGAGTATCCATAATAAATAATCCGACCATATATGAATTACCTTTTCGCCGTAATGTTCTGTAAACTCTCAGTACTTACCCGTATGACGGGTTGCATGTATCTACGGCGATCCTTACCCTTGATGTGTGTGAGCTGTTCCGAAGTGAACTATTGATCCCTCTGAATACTCCGCCACCTATTTATCCTGAAGATTTTTACGGTAGATATTGAAATCTTTAAAAGGGAATACTTTGCGGTCACAAATTTCATCTCATTGCTAGCTTTCTGTTCCTATGATTATATCTGAATTGTTACTTCGGAGAAAATGCTCTACATGGGCTTCTATATTTTTGATGCTCCCAGTATTTATAACAGAAATCGATAAGTTATTTACGTAGGGTGAAGCCCGAACTAAACATTGTGAACCATGTACTCTATTTATGTATAGCGATTTGCTTATTCGCTTAAGTTAGGAACATCCCCACAATTTGAAATACCCTTTATCCTAAAAACATACCTCCAATGCTCATAAACCGCATCGGTGACGTGGGCCACACTCCCTGAAGGAATACTCCAATATGTAACCCTCATGTCTCCTCCCTCCCTGTCCACCTTAGTCCGCAAAGGAGCCACTTTACGCTTAACGTTACAGCTCCGAATACTAAGAGTTTCACTGAAGTAAGTCATTTCATATTATACCATATAAAGTGGAAGCAACTGTTTGGTTAATAGGATGGTTATGGTTAGCAATGGTTATTATATTGTAATTGTAATTGTAAATCAATTCTTCATTCCGACTAATTGCACCATCATCAGACAGAAAGTGCGTTAATGAACTCGCAAACATTTGCTCCATTATTTTACAGAAGATCAAGGTTTGAGAAATAGACCTATAATCCTTTCTGTAATCTAAAGAACACCCACATGCCTAAACACGCTACTCACTACCTTACCCGCAACCTCGGCCGTATAATGAACTCAAGAGCGGTTTATGGGTACCCTACACGAGTCGAGAACATGCCGCAGTTCAACAAATTCAACTCCCTTGTCCCGGCAGAAATTCCACAGCCGAAGGTTTAGACCCTCTGCACTACTCCAAACCGTTCGATCTCAGTAAATCCGCGGAAAAATGCTGCATATGGATAGCCCAATGCCAATCCCAGACGACTCCCGATGGCGCGCTACTTCTGACAAGGCTCATTAACGAGGTGTTACCGCTTGATTTAATTCAATCTCAGTAGGTTCATAGCTTATAAGGAAAAAATAAGATCTGTGAAATTATACGTTCACTCGTGGCCTAGGAGCCGAGATATTCGTAGTCAAAAATTGTAAACAGACCACCCGGGCCCCTCACTGTGACACCGCACTCCCAGGCGGGAATTTGAAGTTGGATTAGGCCAGAGACGGAGAGTTACGGCAGCACTTTAAGCATCTTCCAATCTTTACCCTGCGACTTACGAAGTTTTATATTGTTGTAATTTGTCTTAAGTTGGCGTCACTTCCTGAGGGTTCCTGATATGAAATGGTATATGTGATTTGGGAAGGAAATATGAAATACGTGGAGTTGGGACCCAATGGAAAGGAATTGGTCATACCCATATTTGCTCATTCGAAATCTTATTTCGGGAAGCCGTTTTTATTACGAATAATATCTGGTACATTATAATTACAGGCTATTCATAAGCCTGTTGACAATTTCTAAGGCAAAGGCCTAAAGGCAGTAACATTGGCATAGATAACAGAATGATTTTAATTAGTGAGGGAATTATATTGATTATATGAACGTATATCCTTCTTTACCCATTGTACTCAAGCCAAAAACACAAGAATGAATTTTTATAAAGAAAGGTCTAAAGCACAGAGTCAGTTCACAGTGAGCCAACTTTATGAAAGTTGATCCCCAGATACAGTTTTGCCTTCTACATTTTGGTGTTGGCTATCATTAATGTTTTCGTGAAAGCAATAATACACTGGAGAGAGATGAGAATCGGGGCGCTACTCTGTGTTTCAGAAAACTTCTTTTATCCACGCGTAATTAATAACATTTTTAAATCTAGGGGCTGTGAATTGAAATTGTGTTAGAGGTTGAATTTTAAGAATATTATTCCTCTGAAAAGGGGAAATAATGTCTAGATGATCTGGCACCACTCGATCAGAGACCTTCCGCAGAAAGTCTTTCCACATTCTGAAACAATAAACAGCTAAAGACTGAATAAATCCCGTGGTCTTTGGAGGAATCATTTTCATGTCTACAGTTTTCTTACTCGGTTTTACCTATCCATGAATAAGTCCCGTGGTCTTTGGAGGAATCATTTTCATGTCTACAGTTTTATTACTCGGTTTTACCTATCCATGAATTCTCGATCACTGTAGAATCCCCAGAAATCCACTAAAAGAATGCACTAGTCCTCCATGCACGGGAAAATTACACTTTTGACATAATACCGCATTAAAATATTTTTTGTCAACATGCCAGTGGTCGACGCCATGGTATAGATATTTGAAGCTTTAAAGATGCTCACATTTTTGGGTACATACCGAATGTCTCCTGCAAACAGATTAGAAGAGGGGAGAGACGTTCTCCCACTACTGAAATCGTTGGTTAAAATGTATAAGAATGTGTGGTTATATGCATAGACTGCACGACTGATTCGACTGTTTTTGTACCCCAAAATTCTTGCGTACGGCCGGAATTAATTTCTTTTTTAAAATTACTCAGATCGGTATTTAGTACCTGCGATGCACCACTTTCACGGATCACACGCATAACTTATTTCATGACTTTCTGGGCTTTTTCGACCGTAGAGTGTAGCTCCAAGGAATATTGTTTTACAAACAACCTTTGTCTCTTTCCGTTAAACTATCTTGTTGGTCCTTCTTCATTTCCATAACAAGAGGGATGTCGCTTTAAATTAGGGATACTACGTTCCATTTTTTTTATTTTCTTCCAGTGCCCACCTAAATAAGACTCTATCATGAACCACCAAGTGCTGATTTTTAGCTGCCTTAAAGCGGGAAAGAATACCTAACCAGAATGCATGCCATTAACTGCGTGATTCCATTCCCATTTGAGGACTTCTGAAACTAAATCTAGGTAAGGTAGCATTTATTATCTTACCTAAAAAGCCCTATTTTCCTCCAGTATCCTACGAACTACCAGCTCCGCAGTCCTGGCAGTATAATGAACGCCAGAACGGTCAAGGGGTATCCGACATGAACCGATAACCGGCCTCAAATCATGGAAGCCGACCTCGTTGTCCCTACAGAAGTTCCTCAGCCTTCGGCTCAAGCCGAGAATTGGACTCCAAACCTCAGAACCACGGTCCCGCCGCGGAACTATGCTGCAAATGGACAGCGACGTTCGGACACCCGACTCACTCTCGACACAGGAAGCCTCGGCGATCAGATTCTTATAAGAATCTAAGATCTCGTCGGACCCGAATCTCGAGGCGCCGTTAGTGCACGCGTGCACCACCACTCGCAGCACGGAGCAGTTTGATGAGGATACCGACGTTCTCAGTTCCTCCGACACCTGCGGCACCGTACCTCCTGGTAAACACCTGTAGAGCACCCGCTCACACACTCCCTCACTGAGGGCTCTTGGTCGTAATGGCTCCATAATCCGCCGAACGGTGCAGCTTCCTAGCATTAACATTCCCCGCCTCCCACCCTGAACCTCTTCTGACTCAGCCACCCCGGAGGAATGGCATCAGGTGCAATGCCCTCCGGGTCGTCTTCCGACAACACCGAAAAACGATTACTAACAGGGAGAAAATTGGCCGTGGCCTCCTCAACTCCCTGCATCCGCAAAACTACCCCACGATCCCCCCGAATGGAGACTACCTTCCACTCATCGGGTTTCCTGGCCGTCGACATTTACGCCCGCGATGAGACCTTCGGGGCCCAGTCGATCGCTCGGCCGGCTTCCCCGCTCAGACAAGCCCGAGCCGCCAACTTGGTGCAGCGAGCTTTCGGGGTGGTACCCTCAGATCCCACACGTGGGGAGGAAGCCTCCAACCTTTCCACCCTAGAGGCAAGATCCGCCACCAACCTTCTGAGTTCCGCGTTCTCGGCCCGGAGGGACTCGAGAGCAGCGGTTCCTAGGAAGGAGGAAACGGTAGACCTAGGAGATGGTATCCTAACCTATAAACCTCAACTTATTTAAAACGAACATGCCAAAAGGACCCACAAGCAAAAGAAATACGTTAACCTAACGTAACACTGAAGCTTAACCTGAGACTAAGGATACAACTGAATTAATCTATACGAAGATGACAGGAGCGATAATATAAACTTCTTTGGTGGAAGAAAAGGATGGGTTTGTTTAAAGGATAACGACGGTAAAGAAGCGAAAACAAAATCTTTCTCAAAATATAAGTACTAATGAAGATTCGTGACCGGAATTAATACGAATAAAATATATGTAAATAACTTACTCTAGGCAGATGAAACGAAAAAAACCTGCAACGACTAAGAGTTTTCTAAAAAAATAAAATACTTAAAAGAACTTCTAGTACTTAAGGCTAATCATCCCGGCAAAAGTTACGATTTAAAAGTTAGGCTCACGCTTCTGATCGGAGAGCGGGTCATGCTCATTGCTACACATTTCTCTATGTTTAAACTGAGCTGCCAATCTTTACACCATTTGGTATCAACGTCCAGGTCACTCTGTAATATCAATGAATCCTCCGCGTTTTGGATTTTTCTGTATATAAGGGTGCCGTCCGCAAAGAGCCGTACCTTACTCTTAACGTTGTCTACGATATCGTTAATATAAATAAGGAATAATATCGGCCCAATAACACTGCCCTGAGGTACCTCTGATGTCACTTCTACTTCATCGGAAAAAGTCACATCTAAGACTACGCGTTGGCTTCTGCAAATCAAGAATTACTTAATCCACTTAATGATTTGATCATCGATTCCATAAGATACTAGTTTCTGTAGTAACATCGCGTGCGGAACTTTCTAAATCTACAAATATAGCATCTGTCCTAAAGCCTTCGTCGGCTGCCTGCATTATGTCCTGATTGAGAAGTGCTAACTTGCTGTCACAGGAGCGACCCTTACGAAATCCATGTTGACTTTGCGTTATTGCAACATTTTCACTGAGAAAACGCATTATATATCTACAGATGATTTTACAAAATACCGACGTTAACGATATCAGTCGGAAGTCGTCTGGTTGTGTTTTACGCCTTTCTTTGGCACTGGAGTAATGTGCGCTTTCTTCCATGAGACCGGAACCGTACATTCATCTAAAGGTTTACTGAAAAACGCGAGAATGAGAGGAGCAAGCTCATTCGCTAGCGCAGACATTACATGTGCAGGCACGCCTTCTGGCCCGGGAGATTTCTTACTATCGACCTGTGATAAAAGGTTTCTAATTCCTGCCTCGTTCAATTCTAACTTACTCATTTTGGAACTAACGCGGGTGGGGAATGCGTTGACTCGACCGTCATCTAATGTAAAGCATTTTTTTAAATGCTGGTTAAGAATGTTCGCTTTATCACTGGCATCTGTTACTGTCTTTCCATTATTATCAACAAGGTGCAAAACGGTCGATTGTTTGCCTCTACTCTCACGAACGTATGACCAGAACTCTTTTGGATTCTTTTCCAGCGATTCGCGCAATGTAATAGATCTATATGCTTCGAATTCGCTACGAACCTCATTCTTCGCTTAATTTTGATATCTAAATATTTCAGCCGCTGTTCTTCGTATTCAACACTGTTATTCGGAAAGGACTTCATACGCGAATAAATAACTCTCTGTTTTCTTTGGAGTGAAAGTAATTTCGGTTTAACCCATCGCGGTTCATGGCGATCTCGTACCAATTTCGTCGAAACAAATCAAAAAGTAACTTTCGTGAAGGATACGAAGACACCCTGACCAGCTCGCGTCTACCGAGTGTTCCTGAATTAAACTAATACATGCATTACTGTTCGCCTTAATAAATTCCTTAAACGCGTGGAAATCTCCTCTTTGAAAGACATATCACTTACGTGGGGGCTTTGTAACACGGAATGTATTTACCTTAAGCACTGCGGTTATTATTTTGTGATCTGATATTTCTTCATCTATGGATAATCTATGAACGAGATAAGGATGACTAGTGGCAATTAGATCGAGAATATTGCCTTTGCCGAGAGAAGTCATTCGCGTTGCTTCTGTATTAATCTGTTCAAGGGCAAAGACGTAGTTTAGTAAGTGACTCGTGCAGGACCTCGATGGATTCGTCATCACCGTCGGGAGGACGATAAAAAGAGCAGAAATAAGTTTTCTTGCCATGCCGATCAGACACTGAGCACCAGATCATCTCAGAGTTTTCTCGGTTTTGCGGAACTTCAAAGTGACTAACTAAGTTATTCCTAATAGCGATAAATTCTTCATCTCCTAACCTATCACCTCTGTCTTTGCAATATACAGTGTAGTCAGGAGGAAATATCTCACTAGATGCTACTTCTTCGCTGACCCAACTCTCATTTCCTTATATTAAATCGGCACATGTTTTTCTTGTTAGGTCAAAAAATTCCGCCTGTTTATTACGAATACTTCCACAGTTCACTACGACTTAGTTTATTTCTTCGCAAATTTCACTCTTGATATTACGGCGTTAATTTGAGGTAAAATTACTAGAGTTATCTCTGTGTAATGGCTTAATATTTCTAACTGATTGTCTCGCATGATTTTTAATTTTATTAACTTGCTTTACTGTTATTAACTGCGTAATTCCATTCCCATTTGAGGCGCTAACTTCTGAAACTAAATCTACGTAAGGTAGAATTTATTCCCTATTGGCATACCTAAAAATCCCTATTTTCCTCCAGTATCCTACGAGCCACCAGCTCCGCAGTCCTGGCAGTATAATGAACGCCAGAAAGGTCAAGAGGTATCCGACATGAACCGAGAACCGGCCTCAAATCAACGATGCCGACCCCGTTGTCCCTACAGAAGTTCCTCAGCCTTCGGTTCAAGCCGGGAATTCGACTCCAAACCTCAGAACCACGGTCCTTCCGCGGAACTATGCTGCAAATGGACAGCGACATTCGGACACCCAACTCACTCTCGACACGGGAAGCCTCGGCGATCAGATTCTTATAAGAATCTAAGATCTCGTCGGACCCGAATCTCCAGCCAACGTTAGTGCCCGCGTGCACCACCACTCGCAGCACGGAGCAGTTCGATGACGATACCGACGTTCTCAGGTCCTCCGACACCTGCGGCACCGTACCTCCAGGTAAATACCTGGAGTACATCCGCTCACACACACCCTCACTGCGGGCTCTTGGTCGTAAAAGCTCCATTATCCGCCGAATGGTGGAGCCTGTCCGTGGCCTTCTCAACTCCCTGCTTCCGCAAAACCACCCCACGATCCCCCAGAATGAGGACTACCTTCCACTCATCGGGTTTCCTGGTCGTCGACATACCCGCCCGCGATGAGAGCTTCGGGGCACCGTCGATCGCTTGGCCGGGTTCCCCGCTCAGACAAGCCCTAGCCGCCAACTTGGTGCAGCGAGCTTTCGGTGTGCTACCCTCAGATCCCACACGTGGGGAGGATGCCTCCAACCTTTCCACCCTAGAGGCAAGATCCGCCACCAACCTTCTGAGTTCCGCGTTCTCGGCCCGGAGGGACTCGAGGCCAGCGGTTCCCAAGAAGGAGGAAACGGGAGATCTAGGAGAAGCCCTCCTAACCTATAAACCTCAACTGATTTAAAACAAACATGCAAAAAGAACCCACAAGCAAATGAAATACGTTAAACTAACCTAACACTGAAACTTAACCTGAGACAAAGAAAAAAACTTAATTAATCTATACGAAGATGACAGGAGCGATAATATAAACCTCTTTGCTGGAAGAAAATGACGGGTTTGTTTAAAATAAGTGCAACCACGGACGAAAAGATTTTGGTACAAAAAACTACCGAGGTTGATTATACAAGTAAAAGATGGAGTGTTAACAAAAAAAAGGAAAAATTGATTATTTTTTCACTATATGATAATAAATATTTATTCGAATAAATTACCCTGACTTTACAATATTAAATAGTTATTTTTTAGGTAATTTATGTTAGAGGTCTGAGTTATAATGAGGATTCAATACAGCAAATGAAAGGAAAGAAGTCCTCGGCTCTTAAGGTTATGAATATGCGCAAATGAAATATACACACAATATTAGGCGATAAATGACGGAGAAAGAAAAATTTTATATAAAGGTCGATTTATGTATCGCTAGTGCGGTCTGGATTCTCTGCTTCGAACATAAACTGCAAACACTTCGGAATATATGCACTTAACACTACAGAAGAGCACTAAACTTAACACAAATATCTACACTAACAATAACTAAGGAAACTATACGTTATAAGCGAACACATGGATGATTTTGGTCTGCAGGAAGTACGTATGCGGCTGCAAACTCAGCTGGTGCACTCACGAGAGAGAGAAAGGCACGTCCGTCTCGTTTGACAGCTAGGTCAGGAATGAATAATATGACGTAACCTGTTTTTCTGTGTGATTCCTGGTTTATACTTAATTCGAGTACAAACTCGAGCATCCATAATAAATAATCCGACCATATATGAATTTCCTTTTCGCCGTAATGTTCTGTAAACCCTCAGTACTTGCTCGTATGACGGGTTGCATGTATCTACGGCGATCCTTACCCTTGATATGTGTGAGCTGTTCCGAAGTGAACTATTGTTCCCTCTGAATACTCCGCCACCTATTTATCCTGAAGATTTTTACGATAGATATTGAAATCTTTAAAAGGGAAAACTTTGCGGTCACAAATTTCATCTGATTGCTAGCTTTCTGTTCCTATGATTATATCTGAATTGTTAGTTCGGAGAAAATGCTCTACATGGGCTTCTATATTTTTGATGCTCCTAGTATTTATAACAGAAATCGATAAGTTATTTACGTAGGGTGAAGCCCGAACTAAACATTGTGAACCATGTACTCTATTTATGTATAGCGATTTGCTTATTCGCTTAAGTTAGGAACATCCCCACAATTTGAAATACCCTTTATCCTAAAAACATACCTCCAATGCTCATAAACCGCATCGGTGACGTGGGCCACACTCCCTGAAGGAATACTCCAATATGTAACCCTCATGTCTCCTCCCTCCCTGTCCACCTTAGTCCGCAAAGGAGCCACTTTACGCTTAACGTTACAGCTCCGAATACTAAGAGTTTCACTGAAGTAAGTCATTTCATATTATACCATATAAAGTGGAAGCAACTGTTTGGTTAATAGGATGGTTATGGTTAGCAATGGTTATTATATTGTAATTGTAATTGTAAATCAATTCTTCATTCCGACTAATTGCACCATCATCAGACAGAAAGTGCGTTAATGAACTCGCAAACATTTGCTCCATTATTTTACAGAAGATCAAGGTTTGAGAAATAGACCTATAATCCTTTCTGTAATCTAAAGAACACCCACATGCCTAAACACGCTACTCACTACCTTACCCGCAACCTCGGCCGTATAATGAACTCAAGAGCGGTTTATGGGTACCCTACACGAGTCGAGAACATGCCGCAGTTCAACAAATTCAACTCCCTTGTCCCGGCAGAAATTCCACAGCCGAAGGTTTAGACCCTCTGCACTACTCCAAACCGTTCGATCTCAGTAAATCCGCGGAAAAATGCTGCATATGGATAGCCCAATGCCAATCCCAGACGACTCCCGATGGCGCGCTACTTCTGACAAGGCTCATTAACGAGGTGTTACCGCTTGATTTAATTCAATCTCAGTAGGTTCATAGCTTATAAGGAAAAAATAAGATCTGTGAAATTATACGTTCACTCGTGGCCTAGGAGCCGAGATATTCGTAGTCAAAAATTGTAAACAGACCACCCGGGCCCCTCACTGTGACACCGCACTCCCAGGCGGGAATTTGAAGTTGGATTAGGCCAGAGACGGAGAGTTACGGCAGCACTTTAAGCATCTTCCAATCTTTACCCTGCGACTTACGAAGTTTTATATTGTTGTAATTTGTCTTAAGTTGGCGTCACTTCCTGAGGGTTCCTGATATGAAATGGTATATGTGATTTGGGAAGGAAATATGAAATACGTGGAGTTGGGACCCAATGGAAAGGAATTGGTCATACCCATATTTGCTCATTCGAAATCTTATTTCGGGAAGCCGTTTTTATTACGAATAATATCTGGTACATGATAAATA
>KZ308621.1:94489-108865 GCA_000376725.2 Ladona fulva
TAATAAATAGGAAAAAGAAACAATCTGTCTACGTCCACAAACTTTTTTATTTAAAAAGGCACGACCGGTTTCGAGTTTAACTCATCTTCAGGTGACCGGAATACATTTTGGAAAAGAGTATATATACAAAGAAAAACAAATGAGGGGAAGTGAAGGTGCTAGCTAGAGGAATGCGGGGGAGGGGAAGGAAGGTGAGGAAGAATAGATTTAAAAATTGGGGAAATATGTTCACTGAAGAGATGCTCATTAACCAGGTTCCTGGAAAACTGCAGGTGGCGATGTATTTCTAGTTGCTCGAGGAGGTCCAGCTTTTTGCCCTTAGAAGCGACGTTGAGGAGAATGGGAGAAAACGATGATCCATGGTCATTGTCATTTAGGGGGATTGCAAAATGGGAATTTTTAGACATTTTAAGGAAGGACGCTCTGTGTTCTTCAGCACGTGTTGCTATGGCCCTTCCACTCTGTCCAACATAACAGCTGTTGCAGTCATTACAGTCGAGTCTGTAGATACCTACCAGATTTTTTATTAATATCTGTTTTGTCCCGGCCATTGCATGAGTGCGCGCGGAGATTGGAGGTAGTATAAAAAGCTGGGCGAAAATTTTTGGAGGGAAAGAACTTATTAATTTTATAGCTATTTCATGCTTCATTATATCTTCTATCATTATCACTCACCCCATCATTTTCTTCTACTCATCTGTTGCTGGCCCTCTCTGTGTGCGGAACGCCCACCCATGCGTTTGCCGTGCATGGCGACGGAGGGAAAAGGGATCCTGGTGGAACTTTACAATATTAAATAGTTATTTTTTTAGGTAATTTATGTTAGAGGTCTGAGTTATAATGAGAATACAATGCAGTAGAAGAAAGAGGTCCTCGGCTTTTAAGGTTGTGAATATGCACAAATGAAAACCCTATATACACACAAGAGTAGGCGTTAAATAAACGAGAAAGAAAAATTAAATAAAAGGGTCGATTGTACTAAACGCAAGTGCAGCCTGGATTCCCTGCTTCGAAGATCAACTACAAACACTTCATAATAGAGTCACTAAGTACTACAAAAGAGCACTAAACTTAACACAAATATCTACACTAAGTAAGGAAACTATACGTTATAAGCGAACACATGGATGATTTTGGTCTGCAGGAAGTACGTATGCGGCTGCAAACTCAGCTGGTGCACTCACGAGAGAGAGAAAGGCACGTCCGTCTCGTTTGACAGCTAGGTCAGGAATGAATAATATGACGTAACCTGTTTTTCTGTGTGATTCCTGGTTTATACTTAATTCGAGTACAAACTCGAGCATCCATAATAAATAATCCGACCATATATGAATTTCCTTTTCGCCGTAATGTTCTGTAAACTCTCAGTACTTGCTCGTATGACGGGTTGCATGTATCTACGGCGATCCTTACCCTTGATATGTGTGAGCTGTTCCGAAGTGAACTATTGTTCCCTCTGAATACTCCGCCACCTATTTATCCTGAAGATTTTTACGATAGATATTGAAATCTTTAAAAGGGAAAACTTTGCGGTCACAAATTTCATCTGATTGCTAGCTTTCTGTTCCTATGATTATATCTGAATTGTTAGTTCGGAGAAAATGCTCTACATGGGCTTCTATATTTTTGATGCTCCCAGTATTTATAACAGAAATCGATAAGTTATTTACGTAGGGTGAAGCCCGAGTGAATCATTGTGAATCATGTACTCTATTTATATATAGCGATTCGCTTATTCGCTTAAGATAGGAACATCCCCACAATCACCCCTGCGGGTAGGGGGATGGAGAATACTCCCGCGGCATCCCGGCCTGTCGTAAGAGGCGACTAATCGGGCGGGGAGAAAACCCCGAAAACAAACCCCAAGATCAGCAAGGGCTGAGCCCGGACAGTGATGTGGATCAGCTGTCTGTGCGTGGTCATGCCAGCTGACCAAGGATCCACCCACGTGTTTGCCGTGCGTGGAGACCCGTAAGGAGGAGAAGGGTGTCCTGGAGGTTGAGTGCCAACCATTGGCACAACACACCTCTTTGGCCCCGGATTCGCTGTAAACGGGAGGCCAGGGAGTAGCACACCCTGGTCAATCGGCTTCTGGTGGCTGGGGAAATTTCCTTTTGAGCGTACACCAGATTTGTGCGAGTCTGTTGTGTGTCCCATAAGTGGTGTGTGTGGAGGGAGATGGATGGGAGGGGGATTGGAGGGGCCCTCTTGCCAGAAATCTTGCCTTGCGCTACATCTAGGGAGCATGCAGGCTATACCTCTCAGGTAGCCCTGGCGACCGCACAGGCTTGCTGTTCGGCGTCCCAGTTTGTGTGGCTCCGTGGTGGGTGGGGAGCCTGGGGGGTGAATTTCTTTTTCCTTTGTATGGAGACCAATCAACCTCCAACCAAAAGATCCCGTCCAACCATGGGTGGGGGAGATAATGATAATGGAAAATGTCTTAAATACCTAGTAATCAAATGTGCTAACGAAGGTGAATCCCTCGCAAGGATGTCTCCCTTCCTAATTTATAGGGTGTTGTCTGGGGCAGTCCCTGGAAAACTAAAATCAGTTAAGAAGCTTCGGGATGGAACTCTACTAATAAAAACTAATGATGAAAAACAAAGTCTGACTCTTATGAAAATGACATCTTTACAGGATATCCCAATCAGAGTTGAGCCTCATAAGACATTCAATACATGCAGAGGGGTAATATCATGTTACGATCTATTGTATGTCACAGTTGAGGAAATAGTAAAGGAAATGGCTCCCCAAGGTGTTATCTCATGTCGCAGACTCCAGAAGAAACAGAATGGAGAAACGATAAACACCACTTCTGTAGTCTTAACTTTCTGTCGCGACAAACTTCCAGAGAAGGTATTTGTGGGGTATGAATCATGTCCTGTGAGACCCTATATCCCCAGCCCTATAAGGTGTTTTAAATGCAACCGTAATGGCCACACAGCCAACTCTTGCAAGGGCAAGCCCACCTGCCCTAAATGTGCTGGGATATGCATGATGGAGACCCATGCAATAATCCTCTTAAATGTGTTAATTGCGAGGGATGCCATCCAGTTTATGCCCGTGAGTGCCCTAGGCTGCAGGAGGAGAAGACAATTACAGAAATTAAAGTAACTGAAAACATGCCCTATTCCGATGCAAGGAAGAAATACAGGGAAATGGTCAGCCCTACCTTCACTCGCTCCTACGCAGCAGTTGCAACAATTAAAAGATGTAATGTTAGCTGCCAGACAGACCCATGGATAGAAACAGCAAAGAGTGCAAATGAAAAGGCAAAACCTATTGAAAAGAAACTTACGAATTCTACTGGTCCTGGTACTACACAAGAAACCAAAAAGCAAAAGAATAACGCACCTCCTAAACCTACCGGGAAGACAGAAACAGGAGGCAAGAGCATAACCCTTCCTCTTGCTGCCTCCGTAGAATTGAGGCAATCAACGGAGGACGAGCTGGATGAGGAGTAGCTGCGCCTCTTCCTCCAAAACCGGAAAAAAGGAGGGAGGACAAGGCTAGCAAGGTAGCTAGCCAAGTGTTTTTAAAGTTTTTTGAAATGGACTACGTTGTCCTTATTTTAGAAATCTATTTATTTATTTATTTATTTTTATTGTAATCTTAACCTTTTTAACCATTTAACATGTTTGCCATTCAATGGAACATAAATGGTTTTAATAAAGGGATGCATGAGCTGCAACTACTGATTGATAAATTAAAACCAGCGTGCATTTTCCTACAGGAAACACATTTTAAAAATTGTGACGACCCACGTTTAAGTGGTTATAGCTTTTATCGGCAAGACTTCCTGGATGGGGAGCGAGCTTGTGGAGGGGTTGCAACTGCTGTCCGAGAGACCCTTTACACCTCTCGGGTGGTATTACAGACTACACTACAAGCAGTTGCAGTGAAAGTAGCTGCTCCTGAAATTATTACTGTGTGCAACATCTACTTGCCAGAGTGGGCACCAGTAACAGAGGAGACTTTAATGGACCTCATCAGGCAACTACCTGCTCCTTTCATTCTCTTAGGAGATTTTAATGCTCACAATCCTCTTTGGGGTTGCAACTCCAATGTTTTTAACAATTTAAGTCGAAGGGGACGTCTCCTGGAAAGGATTTTAACAAATTTTAATCTTGTTCTTTTAAATAGGAATGAAAGGACGCATTTTAACTCTTTTAATGGCAGTTACTCTGCAATAGATTTAGTTATATGTTGCAGCTCACTAGCACCACGTTTTAAACTTCAAATACATGACGACCTATGTGGTAGTGACCATTTTCCAATAATTTTAAGCAAGTATTGTTTTAATAATGCCTCCTCAGTTCCCAAAACATGGCTTCTTAAAAAAGCTGATTGGGAAAAGTTCAAGGGCAAGCTGTCGATAGAATTCAACGATTCCCTTTCTGCCAGGGAAAATGTCGAAGCACTTACCTCCTGCATCCTAAGTGCAGCTGAGGAAAGTATTCCCATTTCCAACGGCAAACTGCAACATTCCCCAGTTCCTTGGTGGAATGAAGAATGCGCCATGGCAGTAAGGAAGAGGAAGAAAGCCCTGAAAATATTTAACAAATTCCCTACAACCAGAAACTTAGAGGCATTTCGTCAGCTCCGTTCCAAAGCCCGCCAAGTGATAAAGAATGCCAAGAAAACATCCTGGATGAATTATGTAAGCTCCATCAATGCACGGACTTCAATTACAGAGACATGGAAAAAGATAAGGCAAATTTCAGGCATATATAATGCATCAGCACTTTATGTCAAATGTGATGGCATCCTCCTCACTGAACCCCAAGATATTGCAGAAGCTTTTGGGCTATATTATGCACAAGTAAGCAGTTCAGAAGCCTACCACCCCTCTTTTAAATTTATTAAAGAACAAGAAGAAAGGAAAATAATACCAAGCACGGCACAGCACTTAGGGGAAAACTACAATGATCGCTTCACTCTGTGGGAACTAAAAGAGGCTATTGCCAATCTTAAAGACACTGCCCCAGGAATTGATTTTATCCACAATGCCTTCTTTAAACAATTTTCAGGGAAAGAACTGACTGTATTATTGGAGATCTTTAACCAGTTATGGGAGGAAGGAGAATTTCCCAAGGCATGGAGTGAATCTGTGTTAGTGCCCATCCCGAAGCAAGGAAAAGACAAAATCTCCCTGGGAAATTATAGACCAATTGCCCTTACTTCATGTCTCTGTAAGCTGATGGAGAAAATGGTCAATAGACGTCTGATCTGGTACCTTGAAAAACGCAATTTACTATGCAACATACAATGTGGTTTCCGAAGGAAGAGGAGCACTATTGACCATCTGGTGCGAATAGATTCATTCATCCAGGAAGCCTTTGCTTATGGTCAGCATGTAATAGGTATCTTTTTCGATTTAGAGAAGGCCTATGACACCACTTGGCGGTATAAGATTTTAAAAACATTGTACGAATGGGGTTTTAAAGGTAACCTATTAACTTTTATCAAGAATTTTTTAACAGACAGAGTTTTTAGAGTAAGGGTGGGAGACTGTTTATCTAGTCAGTTCGTGCAAGAAAATGGCATCCCTCAAGGATCAGTCTTAAGTGTAACTCTATTTGCTATAGCAATTAATGATGTGGTGACCTCAATACGACCACCTGTTGAGGCATCATTGTTTGTGGACGACCTCGCAATATTCTGTCGTTCCCATAAGCTCTCCTCTGTGGAAAGGCAGCTGCAAATGACGCTAGGCAGACTATGGAGGTGGTCCATCAAGAGTGGCTTTCGCTTCTCACTTGAGAAAACCTCTTGCCTCCACTTCCACAGGCGGCGTGGCATCCATCCTCAACCAACACTGAGGCTTGGAGACAAAACTCTAAAATTTGTAGACTCTGTTCGGTTCCTGGGTATGCACCTTGATAGGAGGCTAGACTGGAGGACACACATAAATAACCTCAAGCTGAAAGCTCATGCAGGCATGAACATTTTGAAGCTTTTATCTTACAAATCCTGGGGAGCAGACCGCACCTGCATGCTTTTACTCTATAGATCACTGATTCGCTCTAAGCTTGACTATGGGTGTTTTATTTATGGTGCTACTAGAGCATCATACTTGCGACCTCTGACATCTTTGCACAATGCTGGCCTACGTCTTGCAACTGGTGCTTTTCGCACAAGCCCAGTTCTTAGCATCTATAATGACGCAGGAGAGCCACCGTTGGAGACCAGGAGAAGCATCTTGATGTGCAACTATGTCAGCAAAATTTTAGCTTTACCTTCTCACCCTAGTTTTAATTATGTTTTTAATGATAATTTATTGACTGTTTTTAATAGAAGACCACGCACAATACAGCCACTTGCTGTGCGTATTCAGGAATTTTTAAATAATAATAACTTAGTGCTCCCCAATATAAAGCAGGGATGCCAAAGTAACAGACCTCCATGGAAATTACCGATGCCAGACGTCTCACTTGTCCTGGCAGAAAGGGGAAAAGCCAACATACTTCCTAATGAGCTACGTTGCAATTTTTTAAGGGCAATATCAGAATACCCTGGTTTTAACATAATATATACTGATGGTTCCAAGTCTGACGGAGGCTGTGCTAGTGCATATGTTTCATCTGAGTCATCACATGCTATAAAGCTACACCCCTTGAGCAGCATATTTGTTGCTGAGCTAACAGCTATCAAACTGGCATTGGAATCCTCTATAGACTCCGAGACACCCATTTTAATATGTTCGGACTCAATTAGCGCCCTAAGAGCCATTATAAAATATGAACCCTCACACCCACTTGTCCAGGAAGTGCAGAATAAATTGAGCACGCTACACATCAGGGGTGTAGTTGTAAAATTCATTTGGACTCCTGCTCATGTGAATATCACAGGAAATGAAGCAGCAGACAAAAGGGCAAAAGAGGCTATAAAAAGGCCTGGATTAGATATAGAAGAGGTGGTCCCAGATGATCTCAAGAACCATTTAAAATGCACTGCATTGAAAGAGTGGGAGCAAATCTGGTTCTCCTCTGTTGGGAATAAGCTCAGGGCTATTAAGGAGGATATTAAACCCTGGGGCTCCTCTATTAGGCACAGTAGAAGGGAGGAGATTGTAATAACTCGACTGAGAATAGGACACAGTGCCATCACACATTCTTACCTCTTTTCTATCCCTAGACTTCCACCTCAGTGTGAGGAATGTAACTCCCCTCTAACCATAAAACACATTCTCACAGAGTGCCAGAAATTCTCCGAGGACCAACAGAAACACTTGAGAACAGGGATACTAAAGGAAATTCTTGGGAACAATCCTGAGATGATAGACAGAGTTGTGTCATTTATGAAAGCCACAGACCTTTTTTCTAAAATCTAAGAGAAGCCCTTGCACAAATTGACACTTTACAAGACTCAACTATGCATTTTAGCTAAAGTTTTTAATATTTATATTTATGTTTTTAAAATATTTATTTATTTATTGTTTTTAATCATTTTTTCACGCCACCATTCTAGTACGGTGAAGAACGAGGCTTTTACCTTCTCCTATTTTCCAAGGTCAAGTATTGGATTACATATCACTATAGACAAGGTGCAAAATGACCTCAGCTGTCGAAGCACCTTAAATCCAACTACTACTACTACTCCAACATCAGTATTCCTTCCCGGAAGTGAGAGTCTGGAAGGTTGTGAAAATATCCATCTACGGCCCTCTCAACTTCTTCATTGGAAGCGAAGCGCTTCCCGGAAAAAAATTTCTTCAAGTTTGAGAACAGATGAAAGTCTGAGGATGCTAAATCAGGAGAATAGGGGGGATGGCCGAGCAAATCGTACCCCAAATCCCGTAGTTTTCCCATCACCAACGCACCTTTGTGAGCAGGTGGGTTGTCCTAGTGAAAGAAGGCCGAGAACTTTTCACCTTACCCTCGTATAAACACTTACGGAGTATCTGTAATGCTGTTCTGCAATCTGCTAAGATGGAGAGAATGTGCCTATGTTTGGACAAACGTATTTTAATATCAAATTAGGTGCCAAGTTCGAAGGCGTTTCCAGAACAACCTAATTTCTGATAACCTATGAATTGTGTTATGATCGAATAAATAGTTCCACACAGTTTTCATGCTGAATTTTTATATTGATATGGATATCATATCTCTTCACTCACTGAAGTGAAATTTAAGTAAACATTCAATTGACTGAATGACTACAATGCGATGATGATAATATTAATTAAGAAAACCATAAAAGGACCAACCTTCGGTAATTTGTGAGAGTTGTTAATGTGAAGTCCTCCTAAGTATATGAGTATGTATGAGTAGACCTTGGGTAGTCCATGCTGGGGTCAATATTTATCAGTGCAAGGCTAACCTCATGGTCCAGCTTTGAAAGGCTTGGTATATCTGGTCCTAGGTGCTTGTGAATAAGAGAGTCCAGTTCTGGGAGGTAAACCAACTGCCTATGTAATGTAGAACTTAGAGAGTAGAGTACATTGTAGCAGCGCTGCAAGAAGCTCATATGGTCATGATACCCTAGGAACAAATTTGGCACATAAGCCCACTGATGTGGATTCCCAAAAGTGTAATCTAGCCATGGGAGCACAGCTGATGAAGACACCATTATTCTAGGAATCGATAGAATGTGGCTGACTGGAATTGCACATTCATAAACCAGAGCTCCAGTCAAAAGTATATCAAATGGTTCTTCCTTCCCCTTCTTAAGTACATTTCTTAAAGCTGCAGTTGAGAGGAAACTTTCACAGGCAGGATTTGCTATTTTACCCAATTCATATATTAAATGATGAGTTACACCTTTTCTTCTCATTTGTATGAAATTTGGAATGGCAAAATCTCCCTTCTTCTCAACCACAGTCTCATGAACGTTGTCATACATTTCATTCATCACTTTCATAAAGGATATTATAGTAATGGAGTGATTTCTTTCAGCTAACCCAGAGATTAGGTTGCGGTAGAATATATTATGGCTTTCAGATCCATAAGGAATAAGAAATAGAATCCTTGAGACATTTGGATTATTGAATAATTCAAATGTAAGTGCCAAAAATAAGGGATTGATCTTCATTGTATTTAAATCTCTCTGAAAGGAAAATAAGAGAGCAATTATTACAGTAGAAAAGATATAGGAACATCTCAAAGTAGTTGAAAGATTTTGAAATGAGACATTTATTTCCTTAACCAATTAATATGAGTGAAATATGATAAATGAAACATGACCTACCGTATTTCCCAGCCTATAAGATGCACTTTTTTTTACTCCAAAATGTGCTCTAAAATCAGTCTACGTTTAGTTTAATCTCGCATGTGGTGCTGCTGCAAAACTTATACACATTGGGCTAATGGAGATGTCATCCCTATGCTAATACATTTTATCTCTCGCAATAAACTCTGAGTCTACCGGCACTCAGCCCTATGTAACAAAGTATGAGAGTGGTTTTCAGTGCGTAATACATTTCTTTCTATTTAGTCTGCATATTTTAGCAGACAACTCTCCTTGATCTATTTCCCTAACAGACCACTAGGGATAACAGGAGAAGAGAGGGCGTGGCGTGGGTGGCAGGGGCATCGTCGTTGTTGTGTAGTGTGTAGCGCGCGCGTGAATAGTTGTGCATAGTGACGAGTGTCTAAATTTTGCGCGGAAAACGTGACATTTTGGTGTCAGAAGTGGGATCGACGCTGCTGCAGGGATTGCGCATCCTTAACACGTCCCAATACACAATTTGCGCTTGTGCATTGGTTTCCGGAGTCCCTTTTCCGCGAACGACTTTTTGCGTATGCATCTGAGGAGCCATTCTGCGGAAATTAGCATGGACGCATCCGGGATGAGAGAGTTTTTTGCGGAGATGATGGAACGCCATAGGACAGAAATGGCGAATCAGAGGAGGGACTTTCTCGAGGCCCTGAGGGTGAGGGACGAAGGACGCTGTACCGTGGTCGCGACGCGTCCGCTGAGCGAAACCGCAATGGCTTCCGTTCCTCCGTTTTCGGGGGAACGTCAGAGGATGCCAACGAGTGGCTGGAAGGGGTTCGACGCGTCGGCCGGTTGGAGGGATGGACCGAGGCGGACCTTTGGCGGGCGGCCTTATCCCGGGTAACGGGTGTCGCTGCAAGCTGGCAGGAGGTCGTTGGGTCGAAGGCTAAAACATGGGAGGACTGGGCGAATAGGCTAGTTTTATAGTTGCCTCCTTCGGGAAGAAGCTAACCATCGAGGCGTGGTGCCGGTTAGTGGAGACCAGGGTCCAGTTTCCAGATGAACTCACGAAGGCCTATATTTTCGGGAAGCTTCGCCTGTGCCGGCAATGCCCCGTGCCGATGTTGGAGAAACGCTGGACCAAGTGTGTTGAAGTCAAGGGAGATTATGTAGAAAATTAAATAATTTTTAACTGAAAATCGCCATCTTTCATTGTCAGGGCGAGAACTTTTCACCGTATCTCGTATATTCGAGGTATTAACGGACACATTGGGAACCCACCAGAAATTCTTAGACCATCAGCACATTATTTTCATGATGAGTGAGGAATAAAATTTCCATCTGATGCCTCTTAGATGGACGAATATTTGGCCTAGCCCAATTATGGCAATATATGTCAAAATTATCAAAAGTAAAAGAGATTTAACCATGTCACTCTATGAGTTTCCAGTTTTCAGATCCCCTTAATCATGGTTGTCAAATAAATGACTCCAGACTACTTATATACTAATGAGGAGGTTTTACTGGTGTTTTGGTAAACCATGAGAGATAGAAGGAATGTTATCACATAACATCGTTATTACTTCTCTTGTTTGTTGTTATAATTCTGAATATTTCCTCTCTTAAAGCTATTTAAAGCCTTTTAAAAGTGATATTAATGCATTATCATTCACTATCTAGTTTAAATATTTTGTAGAATCACTGAAGTTCCTTCCCTAAGTTTCTGTCCTTAGAACCAAAAAACATTACTATGGAAGTTTGGTATTATCTTATTAAAAGTTTTGATTTAAAATTTTAATGCTCTTTTTTTCAATGAAAAAGTAACTACAGCAATCCTAATCCTAGAGCAATAATGTAATTATCAACTGTATTGAACATTCCTGAAATTCTTTTCATATCATTTCTCAGGAAGTGATTACTTTGAAAAATGGTTTAGTAATCCTATAAGAAAATTTGAAAAACTGTCCAATAAGCCAAACCAAGACAGAATCCATTATTTGCAGACTGTTATGAGGAACTTAATAATCATTCAATGCCAATTTAAAGTATAATAATGTCTCAATAAATATTCAGATGTTATGGAAAGGCACTGAATCATACTTCAAACGCAGATTGGCAAGTTAAAAACCGATTCTTGATAAAAACTGGAATATNAACAAGCTTAAATTTAAATTCATTATTTCAGTCACTATTTTCAAGAGCTAAATTTTCTTTCGCTGATATATTTCTCATATTGTGGTATTTTTAAAAGGTGAAAATATCCTTTGATTTATTCAAAATAATGATTTGACATTCACAAATATATTCTTCAGTTTTCTGAAGAGATACAGATTAGTATATTATCCTTAGCTAGAGAAAGAGTAACAGCAGAAAATGTAGCATTTCAAATGAGGAAACATGCCTTAAATGTCATTTTAATTGGTCTTAAGGTTGCAATTTAATAATTTTTTTGAAGACTGTAACAAAAAAAATAGATCATGTTTCATTTATCATGTTTCACTCATATTAATTGGATAAGGAAATAAATGTCTCATTTCAAAATCTTTCAATTACTTTTAGATGTTCCTATATCTTTTTCTACTGTAATAATTGCTCTCTTATTTTCCTTTTAGTGAGATTTCAATACAATGAAGATCAATCCCTTATTTTGGGCACTTACATTTGAATTATTCAATAATATAAATGCCTCAAGGATTCTATTTCTTATTCCTTATGGATCTGAAAGCCATAATATATTCTACCGCAACCTAATCTCTGGGTTAGCTGAAAGAAATCACTCCATTACTATAATATCCTTTATGAAAGTGATGAATGAAATGTATGACAGCATCCATGAGACTGTGGTTGAGAAGAAGGGAAATTTTGCCATTCCAAATTTCAAAGAAATGAGAAGAAAAGGTGTAACTCAACATTTAATATATGAATTGAGTAAAATAGCAAATCCTACCTATGAGAATTTCTTCTCAACTGCAGCTTTAAGAAATGTACTTCAGAAAGGGAAGTAAGAACCATTTGATGTACTTTTGACTGGAGCTCTGGTTTATGAATGTGCAATTCCAGTCAGCCACATTCTATCGATTCCTAGAATAATGGTGTCTACATCAGCTGTGCTCCCATGGCTAAATTACACTTTTGGGAATCCACATCAGTGGGCTTATGTGCCAAATTTGTTCCTAGGGTATCATGACCATATGAGCTTCTTGCAGTGCTGCTACAGTGTACTCTACTCTCTAAGTTCTACATTACATAGGCAGGAGGTTTACCTCCCAGAACTGGACTCTCTTATTCACAAGCACCTAGGACCAGATATACCAAGCCTTTCAAAGCGGGATCATGACTAGCACTGATAAATTTTGACCCCAGCATGGACTACCCAAGGTCTACTCATTCAAATATGATATAATTAAGCACATTCTCTCCATCTTAGCAGATTAAGTATAGTAGTATATAAGTAAGTATATTTGAGGTATTAAGGGACACATTGGGAACCCACCAGAAATTCTTAGACCATCAGCACAACATTATTTTCATGATGAGTGAGGAATAAAATTTCCATCTGATGCCCACTTAGATGGACGAAAAGCTTATTTGGCCAAGCCCAATCATGGCAATATATGTCAAAATTACCAAAAGTAAAAGATATTTAACCATGTCACTCTATGAGATTCCAGTTTTCAGATCCCCTAGATCATGGTTGTCAAATAAATGACTCCACACTTTACTTATATGCTAATGAGGAGATTTTACTGGTGTTTTGCTAAACCATGAGAGATAAAAGGATTGTTATCACATAACATTGTTATTACTTCTCTTGTTTGTTGTTATAATTCAGAATTGTTCCTCTCTTAAAGCTCTTTAAAGCCTTTTTAAAAGTGATATTAATGCATTTTCATTCACTTTTATCTAGTTTAAATATTTTGTAGAATCACTGAAGTTCCTTCCCTATGTTTCTGTCCTTAGAACTAAAAAGCACTACTATGGAAGTTTGGGTATTATCTTATTAAAAGGAAGTTTTAAGATAAAATGTTTAATGCTCTTTCTTTTCAATGAAAAAGTAACTACAGCAATCTTAATTCTAGAGCAATAATGTAATTATCAACTGTATTGAACATTCCAGATTTTCTTTTCACATCATTTCTCAGGTAGTGATTACTTTGAAAAATAGTTTGGTAATCCTATAAAAGAATTTGAATAACTGCCAAAACTGTCAAATCAGCCAAACTTAGACTGAATCCATTATTTGCAGAATATTATGAGGGACTTAATAATGAATCAATACCAATTTAAACTACGAGTAAAAGTTGCTTGCATACTGCAAGCTTAATGTAAGATAGATTAACTAAGGCATTACACACCACCTGCAACACTCCGCCTTCCATACACCGAGTACCATCCACAAACTACATTACCTTAAACGAATTATTCAAAATACGTCCATAAGAATTGTCCTAGCATCGAACCTGGGTCTATTAGGACAAATATTATCACAGAATACGATAGAAATCCCTATCTTCTAAAGGTATAGCGAATTTCAACCTTCTACCTGCCCGGGAAATACCGTTACGAATTTTTGAAAATTCGGTCATTCGAATGCTCCTAGGATCAAATCTGGGCCATTAAGGCAAAAAGCTTGAGGGTATACGATAGAAAATCATCTATTCTAACAACTCCGTGAATTGCAAGTTTCTATCTTAAAGGAAAATACCCTAAATGAATTCATGAACTTAAGACATAAAAACTGCCCTAGCATCGAACTGTGGACCCTCAGGGTAAAAGCCTTTAGGTAAACTATAGAAGTATTTGATCTCTATCGATGACGTGAATTTCAACGATCTATCTTACCTAGAAATACCCTAAATGATGTCTTGAAAGTTTTGCACTAAGTACCTAGCATCGAACCTGGGGCCATTAGGTATAAAGCTCTTACGGGAAACAGAAGATAAAATTATTTTCTAAAGCTTCCGTAAATTTCAACGTTCTATCTTAATGCTAAATATGCTAAATGAATTTTTGAAAATGCGCTCAATGCATTCTTATGGAAAATGGCCGTTTTTGGGGCCTCCTAGAATCGAACCAATGATGCCTAGAATGGATGTCCGCTTCATTCCATAGCGTCCAAACCCGGGACTTCACGGGAAAAAAAACCGCGGCTCTGTGAGGCACTTCCTTCTGCCTCATCTTTAGTATCCTATATGTGTATATATATATATGAAAAGA
>KZ308621.1:117328-129424 GCA_000376725.2 Ladona fulva
AGGCAGTATATATACTAATTATATAGCTTCGGGGGGGGGGCGTATATAATTTCTAGTTATATCTTCTATATATCCGTATATAACTTCTAGTTTCTAGGGAAAAATAGCGAAAAATCGGCATTTTTAGGAACGGAAGGCTATTCTGGTTACTGTAGGACGATAAAGAAAAATGGGAAAAAATCTTCCGTTATTTTTCTTTTTCTTTCACTTTTTCTTTAGATATTTCCCATTCTTTCTCCTGTTTGTCACTATGGAACTTACACCGTAGGTGTAAGGTCGAAGGTTTCCGCGGCGATCGGCTATTTCCATGGTATCTCTTTCGGGATTCCACCGCGATGAACGTAGCAGCAGCGACGACGTTTCGCCTACGTCGCAGTATGCTTCTTCAGAACGAAGAAGGTCATCTTCGACCTGAAGAAGCCTACGGTAACGTAGGCGAAACGTCGTCGCTGCTGCTACGTCCATCGCGGTGGAATCCCGAAAGAGATACCATGGAAACATGGAACTACGGTGTTTATGCTCAATTGTTGCAATAATTGTCAGTAGGAAATGTCAACAACAATGAAAAATAACATCTCACTGACAATATTTGTTCAATTAATTAGTTTTCGTTTTTTAACTAAAATATCTTCATTTCTGTTTAATATTTTGGGCAATCCCTGTTAATTTAGGTCTCTATCGCCTTTTTTTTTTTTAATCTTGGGTTTGGGTTGGCTTTGTCTGGGTAGGGTTGGGTTGTGTGGCTTCCTTTGGTTTTTTAAACAACTATTTCTTCAATTCTCTATTATATTTTGGCGTGTACATGTTATTTTGGTCTCTATCGCATTTTCAAATCATCATATGTAGAAACGGAAGCCTCCTTTGCCTACCTGTACGACGATTAAAAATTTGGATAAATATATAGTAGAGAATTGAAGAAATAGTTGTTTAAAAAACCAAAGAAAGCCGCACAACCCAACCCAGCTAAAGCCTACCTATTTCGTATGCTTCTGCAATTCACGACGATAATTTTTAAATCTGTCACTTCGTTCTTTAAATCTGAGCTTCTTGTCATGTGGTAGTTAAATTTTTTTAGCAGCTGACTCCTCTTTTACGCTTCCGTTTATATCACATTTTATCGTAGGAGGCTCGTACAACTCATTATGCTGATTAAATTTAAAAATTATCGCCGTGAACTGCAGAAGCATACGAAATAAGCAGGCAGAGTTTCTCAATCTTGCGAGAGGCACTTGCGCAGATATCATAATAGGAACCGAGAGTTGGCTAAGCGAAGAAGTTGCATCAAGCGAGATATTCCATCCGGACTACGCTATATACCGAAAAGACAGACTTAGCAGAATAGGCGGTGGAGTGTTCATAGCAGTCAAAGATCATCTTAGGAGCCAGCACGAAGATTTCATAGGTAATTGCACTAGCGAAATGGATTGGTGCTCCGTTCTGAGAGAAAATGGAAGGCTCTTTTTTGCTCTTTATTCCGTCCTCCCGAGGGCGAATCTGATTGCATAGATGATTTTTCCACGTCCCTACAAATAATTTGAAGTAAAATGAAATACCCTATTATCGTTGTGGGAGGAGATTTTAACCTTCCTCGTATTAAATGGGAAAATGTAACATGTGCGAAAAGTAGTAGAGAGAAAAAATATCGCAGAAATTAATCAATGCTTTCTCGTTTCATGGTCTCGACCAAGTAAATATGAAGATAACTCGGACAACTCGTGCGGTCAAGGCTTTGATCATTCTTGATTTACAGCAACATCTCATCCACATATAATAACAAGTCTGAATGTAGTAGACGGTATTTCAGACCATGAAGTGATAATGGCATAAATGAAGGCATTTATGGTTAAATCTCCTAAACCACTGAGGCAATACGTATATTGCAAAGCGAAATTTTCGGAGTTCAAGAGTTATATTAACGAGCGCAGCGATGATTTCTGTCGCTTTGTGGGTGCGAACACAGTCGATGATAGCTGGATAGAGTTTATTCGCATAATCAAAGAAGCTTTAGTTAAATACGTTCCGACTAAGACTGTGCGCGAGCGAAAGGAGCCACGTTGGACTAAGCCAAAATTGCGAGCATTGCATAGAAGAAAAGATTAATTCACTCGCGACTGAGGGCACTTAAAGCTTGCGGAGGAAACCTAGAAATCGAACAGCAAAAGTATAGAGAAGTGCGAAAGCTAGTTAGGGAAGAAACACAAAGAATTTCAAGAATATCGACCTAGAACCTTTTTGGAATCACTAGGTGGCGATCAGAAAGAATTTTAGTCGTGTGTTCGTGAGGCTCGTGGAGGTCAGTCTTCCGTACCTAGCCTAATAATCGAAAAGGAAATTATCATCAATAATTCGACAGAAAAAGCGAATTTACTTAATCAGCATTATCAGAAATGCTTCACTGTAGACAATCGCGAATTGAATGATTTTACTAAACGTATTCATTCGGTAATGGGCCCCATTGAGTTATCAATTGATGGAATTGGAAAGTTATTGATCGATAGGAAAAAGGCTCCGGTACCCGAAGGTATTCCCTCCCTTGTCATACAAACCTTAGCTAATGAGCTTGCACCCCTTCTCTCGTCTTCTACCAGAAATCGTTGGATGAGGGTACTGTCCCTATGTCGTGGAAAAAGGAAAAGTCACTCCAGCTCCTAAGAAGGGGCGTTCCCTAAAACCAGATGACTGTAGGCCAATTTCACTTACTTCGATATTCTGTAAAATTATGGAGCACATTATAGCGAGCTCTATCATGCGTTTTCTTAGTGAAGAGGAAGCAATTAGTCCGAGCCAGCACGGGTTCCGCTGGGAAGGTCATGTGAGACCAAGTTCGCCGTTTTTGTTAACGACATAGCTAAGGCAGCGGATATGGATGCAGTACTTTACAGATGCAGTATTTTTAGATTTCAGGAAGGCCTTTGACAGAGTGTCCCACATTATAGTTCCCACTAATTCAGAAACTGAATGCCTACGCTATCGACAAAAACGTAGTTAGATGGATAAAACTCGAAAACAGATCTCAGCGTGTTGCGTTGGACGGAATTTTATCCAAGGAAGTACGTATCACATCAGGCGTTAAGGATGGAAGCGTTTCAGTCCGATTTTATTCCTTATTTAAATTAACAACCAGGTTTATAATAAAAAAATCAAAGTTTGATTATTTGCTGATGATACTCTCATACAGAGAGATAGTATGAGAAGATGATAACAGTATTTTTCAAAGCGACCTAAGAGTCATATCAACTAGGTACAAAGATTGGTAACCATATAACTTGGAATTACACTAAGCAGAAGTTTATCGGTAAAGAAACTTATTCGAGATTCTATAAGAAAGACGAATAGAATGCAAAGACTAATAAGTAGAACCCTGAAAGGATGCCCATCTACAGTTAAAGAAATTGGGTACTTTTCCCTCATTCGACCAAGTCTTAAGTACTACAGCGCGGACTGGAACCCACACGAGGTAGGGTTGGACTCCGATTTGGAGATGGTTCAATGTAGAATGACCGCTTTGTCAGTTAAGATTTCAGGTTCGACAGAAGCGTTACGGTCATGATAAAATCACTCGGGTAGAACTACCTGCAGGTGAGAAGATCTGTTTACTAACGAAAGCTTCTCAAAAACTTCATGTTGAAAAAGGTATAGTTAACACAAAGGGTATTTTCATTACAGTAAACATCAAGCGGGATCTTCGAGATGCGACGACCAAGCGTCACAAAGAAAAAAATCACTAATGGAGATAATTACTTTTGGTTGTTCTTGAAAAATAGCATCCGAGAATATAACAGGGTAGATTAGGTAAGGTATTAAAAATATTGCAGGGTAAAAAATATATGCGATATATACAAATAGATGCGAGTCGCTAGGTGTGGGTAACGACGTAAGAGAGACGCGATACGCGGGACGCTACACGTGAGAGCTTAGACCCAATGCGCTAGGACATAAGGCCAGATAAAACACGGTAGACGCTATGCGGGAGTAGCAAGCCGTGCACGCTAGATGTTACACGTGAGACGCTTATTGCTTGGTGTTATACGCGAGACGCGTTACGTTACACAAACAATTTGAGGAGCCACCGAGACGCAGCACGTTCAAGGCGAGGCGCCAGGCGAAAGACGATTGGCACTAGACGCTGCGAATCGCTAGCTAGTTCACATAATACGCTTTCAGCGAGAGACTAGACGTGAGAATTTACATTCAAGAGTATGTATGATAAATAATTAATGAGGATTACTATGCGCTATACCCGAGACGCTTGTCACGGGACGCTAGATGCTAGAGCCTAGTTGCGAGACGCTATACGCTACTAGATGATGAACGAGTGATCCTTAACACGACACGATAGGCGAAAGACGGTCAATGCGACACTATTTTCCGATACTACATGCTATACGAGAAATTAAACACACGAGACTCTACTCACTAGATGGTTGATGCCATACGCTAGCCGCGATAAGAGATAAGATCAACGGTAAACGTAAGTAGGTTCGGACACGATAGAACCAAGGCGCTTAATGCGAGACGTTACTCGGGAGACGCAAAGCACCAGAAGCTAGTCGTTAGTTTGGTGTCGCACGGTATTCGTGAGACTCCAGACGTTAAACGCTTGACTTCAGATACTACACCGGAGACGAAAAATGCACGACGCAAGACGCGACACGCTAGAGCCAACGGGCTAGGCCCTAGACGCTACATAAGAAGTTAGTAGACGTTAGTTGAGAGACGCTAGCCGCGAACGCCTTACGCTAGATGCTACACCAAAAACGCGGGACGCTTTATAAGAGAAGTTAGATATCGGACGATACGATAGACGTAACACGCAAGATGCAAGACGCTAGAAGAGAAAAACTAAGCGCAAGGCGTTAGATTGCACTACCCGGACGCCACACGATGGGCGCTTGTCGCAAGACATTAAAAGCTACGCGAGCGTGGCGAGTCGCAATAGTTTTGCACAGTAAACTCTAGACGCCAGACGGTAGATTCATTACTCGGAAGTAAAGACGCGATACACTATACGGTGAGCGCTAGACGGTAGAAGCTAGAGCCGAAAAGCAAGACGAAAATCGGTATATTCAAGACGTTACCCTGCATATGCTATGCAAAATACGCTTCTCGCCAAGCTTTCTCCGTGAGATGCTAATCGTGAGTCACGAAGCAAGGGTAGCGTAGTCTCATCCCGCATCATACAGCACGCTATACGCATGAGGTTCGACCCCAAGCTCTAGGTCCTAACGCCGGATAAAAGACGGTAGATTTAAATCGTGAGTAGCAAGCAGTAAACGCTAGACGCTGCAATTGAGACGCTTATTGCTAGACGTTAAACGCGAGACACGTTACGTTACACAAAATTTAAAAAACGCAACCTAGACGCAACACGTTCAAAGCGAGGCGCAAAACGCTATACTGTTGGCGCTAGACGCTAAACGAAACAACGGAGATGTGAATCGCAAGGTTCCTGAATTAAGGCATTCAATAAAGAGCATTGAAATAAATCCCGTTTCCCCTATGGTCATCGTATCTCGCAAAAGTTTTACCGCTTAATTTCGGTCCCCACCCTGAATAAATTTAGGTTAATCCTTTAAAGAATTTATAATCTTTTGGAAACATTTTGTTAGGAGAACTCCTACTAAAAATCAATTTCTAATAAAGATAGCTTAGCATTTATTCGTGGAACTCGACTTGTTAGTCTGCATCCAGATAGTTTGTGCCGTTTAATTACCAGAAGAATCTAAATGAAAGGGACATATATGTTAAAGAGGCACGGGTTTTCGAAGCAACGTCAAAGGATAAGTTTACATACGCTTACGATATTCCATCAAAAACAAATTATGATGAGATTCGGATTCTATACAGCTTTTCTCTTAAGTTATTTGCACCCTCATAGTAAGTAAAGAATCGAGAAGTTACGATTCATTACAACAGGCAAATTAAACTAGATACTCCTTAAAAAATGAGCAAAGGGGCCAGGCCTGACAACTGACTCTCCTACATAGGGAAATATCTGCATAATTTCCCCTTAAAATGTCATCCGAATCTACTTTGAATAAAAGATTTACTATCGGAAGGTAATTCCTAAGTCAGACAAATTTCTAAAAGGAATTAAATAGGTAAAGGGGAAATCCTCGTAAAACTTTGAATTATTTATAAATGGCACGCTAAAATCATTCATTAACTCAAATTGTGTAGTTAAATGTCAAGCACTGCTGTGGCACATAATTTGCATGGGTATTTGCACGATTAGCTTTGAAGTATTCAAGGTTTTTCCCACCCATTAATGCTTTTCCATGTCACCCAAAATTTGGGAAAACTATTATCACAATCAAAAAAACGCTGCCTGAATCTCCCTGAATTCAATTCCTCAAATTAGCGACATTCACTAAGTGCGGCTTACATGATCAAAGTACAACTTCTCTCAGATTGCACACAATTACTATATGAAGGAAAGTATCCCATGTATTGAGCACTGATTTAAAACCCAAAAAGCCTTGATAGTGAGCAAAAAAATCCATTTGCAAGACCACTGTGCATAATTCCAACCGGAAATTTTATCTCTCTAGATTTTAAAACCCCCACCCTTATCGCACAAGATACTAAGGATAGGCTGCCAAATATTTGATAACATACCTACTTATTTCATCTGCAATTAAAATGTCTCATAGTTAGTTTACGTAACATTTATACCCAAGGAAACGAGAATGCAACTCAATCTATCCTACGATATATTTACGATACGGTGGGAAGGTAAAAGAGAGCATTAATCTGTTTTGAGATTTCTAAAAGTTTATGCCCGAGGGATATANAATACCTCTGTTACCCATACTGGATGATCACCGAGGATCAACCATTACGAGTATATTAAACCATCAGCATCCCACATTTATATGCGTACTTCTTACGGCCATGAAGAAGAATGAGTATCAGAAACCGAAACGTTTTAGTTTCGTCATCTCTGATTTTTCCCACTACAGTGTCTCACTAAATCTATTAATTTGCAAATCGCGATTTAGAATTGATCACAGTGGTAATGCAATAGGGATTGCATTTAATTCCCCCAGTCCCTTCAGTGTATAATTTTAACTTTTACTGTGATATCATTTACTCCTTAAAAATTATAAATGTATGAAAGGGGAAATTAGATACTCTTTACATTTAGACACTCTTTCATCAATAATAAGGACAATGGGGTGTCAGAAAAATTAATGTAATTTAATATAAAGTCCTTCATACTTCAAACCACGTAGTTACTACTACCATTTTTTTTGTTTATTACTTGACTCCCTGGTGGTAGCAATAAAAAATTGTCGATAAGTTTTAGAGCAATCATGAGCGTGACTGGAGAAGCTATTCTGTAAAAATTTTCACATACATTCAGCAACTACGCTGGGATTATGAAATTTGTCTGACTTGGATGTAAATGGTAAATAGGTTTTCTTACGCGCATATTCTACGATTCAACAGGGAAGACTAATCTGGTTTCGTCGCAACGTTTTATGAATTGAAATCAATAATGTTATTTACTCTTTCTAGTATCTGCGAAGTACATGAAAGCTCACAAGAAAAAAACGTTAAGAGCTTCTTCCTATATCTTTTTGGGTAATTATGGACTTGAGATGCAAAAGTAAAAGGGACAAAACCATTCTGGATGTAGACTTCTAAGTTATTCGAACGCTATAAAATCATATACAGGGAATAGGGTAATAATTGTACACTTAAGTTTTGAGGCTTGTAATTACAACATGTGACTCTATTGAAAGCAAGGGAAGAGTATGATGTCTAAAAGGGAATCCTCTACTACATGCAGACATAGGGAATGGCATTTAGCTATTTACCCTTCCAAAGGATACTCCCAGCTCCATAGGCAGTCCTGTTTGCTACAAATTCTTAATACCCTATGGGATAATCTGCGGGAATTTGAGTTTGGTGAAACCTGATCTATAGATGCATTTACTTTTCTGAAGTGAATTAATTTTCCATTGTGTAGAGAGCCCATGGCGACAAAACTATACCATACGCGAAATTCGAGTCCCTATATGATAGACGCCGTTCGACGCTAGACTTTAAACCTACGACGCTGGATGCGAGCCACTAGATGCTAGACGCGTGATGAAAACCGCGAAAGTATGTGATAGAAGACAGGAAATGTTAGACGCAAGACGGTAGATTAGAGACGCTAGCCTAGAGATGCTTGGCAACAGACGGTAGTCGCGACACGGTTTACGTGACCCACTAGTCGTGAGACACTACCGAGAAGACGCAACATACGGGACGCTACACGCGAGAGGTTAGACCCAGTGCGCTAGGCCCGAACGCCAGGTTAAAAGACGGTAGACGCTAAGCGGGTGTGGCAAGCCGCGAACGCTATATGCTACACGTGAGACGTTAATTGATAGACGTTAAACTCGAGACGCGTTACGTTACAGAAAATGTACCAGACGCGCCTCGCTTTGAACGTGTTGCGTCTAGGTGCTTGACTTAAGACGCTTGTGGCTAGACGCTAGACGTGAGCCACTACATGCAACAGTATACGTGCCAAACAATAGATGACGTATTCTATACGGTATAGCAGAGAAGCTAGCCACGAGGCGCTAGTTCGAGACGCTAGATGATAGACCCGGGATACTAAATGCGACACGATAGACGGATGACGGTGAATGCGACCCTAGACGCGAATAACTACATGGTATACGCGAAATTAAAGACGCGAGAATCTACACGCTGCATAGTTTTAGCCATACGCTAGACGCGATAAGCGGAAAGAGCAACGGTAAGCGTGAGACACGTGACGAAAGTCACCTAACACGAGACGCTACACGAGAGTCGCAAAGCGCCAGAAGCTAGTCGCCGCACGGTGTGCGGCAGACACTGGACGTGAGACGCTGGACGTAAGACACTACACCGTAGACAAAAATGCACGACGGTAGAGCCAATGCGCTGGGCCCTAGGCGCTAGATAAAAAGTAAGTAAACGCTAGACGAGAGACGGTAGATTGAGTACGCGAAAGTAAAGACGCGAGACGATTAACCTAACACTTTCTCGCATCCGGCGAAATAGATGCGATAGACGAAACTCTAAAAGCTAGATACTAGACGTGAGACGATAGAATCTAGACGCTAGTCTTAAAGCGGTAGGACATGGACGGTAGTGAAATGATTGTAGACATTAGGCGTGAGCCGCGAACGCTATATGGTTTAGGTGAGATGTAAATTGCTAGATGTTAAACTCGAGACGCGTTTTGTTACCCAAAATATAGCAGACTCTTCTCGCTTTTAACGTGTTGTGACGTGTAAATGACATATACTATAAGCTTTACAAGAGACACTAGCCACGAGCCACTTGTTGTGAGACGCAGGACGTTAGACACTAGATGATAGACGCGGAATGCTAAATGTGAGATGCTATAGAATATACGTTATAGGTTTGACAATTGAAGCAATATGGTAGACGCATGATGATACAGAATGCTAGATGCTAAACTGTAGTTGCGAGATGCAGGATGCTAGACGTTAGATGATAGAAGCTGGATGCTAAAGGTGACAAGATAATTCATCATATTTAATTTAGAAACAAGGTAAACGATGCAGTAAAAATAAATTAATATATGAATCTAATAGTAAATATAAAATGTAAATACATTTATAAAAAATACCTCACAAACAAAACAATCTGTAATAATTATTATTTAGTTATATATTAAATGTTTTTAATGAAGGATTTCCATAATTTGTAAGTTGTCATGCAGTTTACTTCTATATTATGTAATAGATTCAATTAATGATTAACTACTTACTTAACGTACTATTTTTCAGGATTTCCTTTGAATTCCACCTTTGTAGCCATAGGAATGTCCATCGAAATCTGTATGGGGATAAGAAAAAATATATTGTATTGCTGAATAGTTATTGTTACATGGATTACATTTATACAGATGGACAGTGATAATTTATTAAAACTAGAAACTTAGACTGTGCACACTTCCTTCTTCCACAATGTAGCAAAGACAGTGAAATGATTGAATAGGTAAGGAATTGGTTTGGAAAGGCAACCACTAATGAGAATACATAGGAGCTGGGAGATTGGTAAGTTGTCAATACATCTTCTACTATGCTCCTGGCTTGAGGTAAGATAAATCTCACTCTACTGAGTTAATCAATACTGTTATAAATTATAATTATACACGGAAAACAAGATTACAAATGAGGCATATACAAAAGAAAGATTGGAGTTTGTAAATTTCTGGTTATCTTGGGTAAGATTTTAAATATTTCTTTACTTTAAAAACATATTTGTAATATTCCCATAAATATTAGATTCAAGTAATTGTACAATATAAACAAACTAAATCTAGTAAAAATAAATAATTATAGAATTTCAAAAGTAAAGAAACAAAGACATTTATCAATAAGAATGTTAAACCCAGAACAATCTGAAAATGACACCGTAAGTATTACATGTTGCTATTAAATCTTCCCAAAAAAACAATATTGAATTCTGAAGGGGATGTAAAACTTTTACTATCATTTTCATTAATGTGAAAAATCACTCCCATTCTTCCTTTGTATGGCTATCATGATTTGACGATTTTAGGACTTCCAATAATATTTATAATCGAGACAAATTGAGTGTACTCTGGATATAATTTCTTAGTGAGAAAAATTCTGAGTGAAACTGACAGCTTACTCTATATCACTGAATTCTAATTGAAGATATTTGATTACGAAGGTTATGAAATAACACTTAACCAATGCTAGTACCTGAAATTACTTATGTAAATGAGGAAATTACTCATGTAGGAAAAATCAAGGTGAATTTTAAATTTTTANAAATTTTAATCAGTCTATATTTCTTAGCCCATAATAAGATACAGAAGTAAAAGGCCTTACTTGTGTTTGTATTGAGGGGTAAATTGCTGTTAAATATTTACATAGTAAAACCTAATCCCACTTCGTCATCAGAAAACTTCACTCTTTATGAGTGTCAAATTCACTTTTCATTCATGATTGCCATTTCGTATATAACTGAAAGGTTAGCTACAATCTAAATAGGAATGAAGCCTTCAAAGAATTAGAAAGCCCAATTACCCAAAAATAATCATCCCAGTGTACTTACACAGGGATCTAAAGCAATACCAAATTTACATTACTTTTTCCGTCTTCCTAAAAAACCAACTCTAAGCATTAGCCCTATGAACTTAGTTAATTCTTGCAAACAAAAATGAAAATCTCCAATGAAATTTATTTAAAGCAATACCAAATGTACGTGATTTTTTCTGTCTCCCTCAGAAACCAACTCTAAGCATTAGCCCTATGAACTTAGTTAATTCTTGCAAACAAAAACGAAAATCTCCAATGAAATTTATTTCAACTAATTGATTTTAAAAAATTATCTATTGTGCTAAATAATCAATCGTTTCTGACCGTACTTCATGGAAAGCCATTCCATTGAATGAAATAAAGAAACTTGGTAATTTTCACAGAATATATTTCTCGAAGTCTGGTCTGTGGAAATTACCAAGTTTCTTTATTTCTTTCAATGTGCTAAATAACCTTCTTTTTATTTAAACTGGCATAACTTGAATGATTTACTGCCCATGGAACAAAGAAAGCAACTCCTGACCAGTAACTGATTTCAAGAGGAAAGAGCTTTTAATATTCTATTGATGGAAGATAGGATATGGAAATATTGAAATTCTAAGGGAGAAATTAATAAATGAAAGGTTACTAGGGTCAAGAAAACTTATGACTAGGGACATGCAAAAGTCGCACATGCGATAACGCGAATTTTAACGCGAATTCTGCGGTTTTCCCGCAAATACGCGAATTTCGTGTTAATCGCGAATTTCACCAATTCAAACGCGATTTTCACCAATTCAAATGCGATTTTCATCATCTTTTTTTCCGCTCATGCTTCTCCCACGAAAGTTTGTCCGAAGCGTATGTTTATGCCACATTTTTCCGATAAACTGAGGAATTGGATAGCTTTCTTAGCTAATTTTCAATAATATAAGGTAGAATAACAGTACTACACTATAGGAATCGACGATCGTGAATGAGTCGTCAGCGAGAAATCACTGTGTAATGTTTTCACCAATAGTATAAAATTTTT
>KZ308621.1:166360-190462 GCA_000376725.2 Ladona fulva
GGCACGCCTTCTGGCCCGGAAGATTTTTTACTTAAATCTTGAATCAAATGTGGTTTGCTACATGTAACAGCTACATTTTTACTGCGGTTATAGGTGAAATTGATACACATTATTCTCCATGCATGCCATAATAACGAGAGCAAAACTGCTTTTCCTGTGAGGTACTGAGACCACCCATGAAATCTCAAGACTTTGTCTGTTTCTCAAAGCAGTAGCGAAAATAGAATGAAAACACTTTGTATTTTTCCACAGGAACTTTTAATTGGCAACAGGTTTCATAAGCGGGCTTACGTCTTCAGGCTTGAGATGTTTTCAAAGACAAAGTGTTTTCATTCCATAATGTCTTTCCATGAAGTCAATCCTTCCAATGTCGAACAGTATCGACGAGGCAAAAAAGGGGAAGCTTTCCTTTTAAGTACTTCGCAATTATTTGCTGTCCTGCCAAAAGTGAGGAAGCATTCATTTACCGTACCTAAGGCCGGGCATGATCCAAAAATGTAGGCACTCTAAAACAGCTTAACGTTTTTGTCGAGTCAAAATATACGGCAAAAATACGAGCTCCAAATATACGGCATTACTTGTAAGTACTTTAAGTATAATTTGAATAACTCTTTTAAATTGATTTAAAAGTCATTTAAAAAATCTTTGTCCATTTCTAAGGGATTCTTTTTTGATATTCGGGCTTTATTTTCACGAAGAGAAAGGAATGCTAAATTAACGATGCTGAAATACGTAATGAGGCTAAACTTTGTACCTGTGAATAATGCGTGGAACGGTTTCGGGTATATAATCATAAAATGCTGAGTATATATTGCAATTTTCATAAGCAATTAGGGAGCTGAACAACATTTTAAAGCGACACATTGAAAGACTATTAATAATGGAGCCAATGCTTTAAGGAGCAGAATTTGCAATGTTACTTAAAAGGGACGTTTCACAATATGTAATTAGGAAACCCGTTGAAGTAAAACCAAAGATAATAAAATGAAGACGATTTCTCTGGTCACGAATAACCCCTTTCGGTATTATTAGCGGCTTTATTCCTTCATTGAAGTTGATAAGGATAATTAAATAGGACGGAGGAATTTATTCCCATCTTCAGAAACGTTTCCGTCTATTGCAAGTGTGCCACAAAGATTCATTTCAGTCCTAGGAATAAATCTGAAATTAACATAAGTTTCATCCGTAATGCATACAATGGTTAAAATAAAAACGAGTGATTCCAACGCCGGTCTTCCTCGCCCACCTCGACATTTCCCCTATTGTTTTACGAGGGGTGGAGAGATTCCCTTTCTCCCATTACGGAGTACCGCTAGGGCGCTAGGGTTAGGCACGCACAGGGAATCACACACGTGTCCAAAGCCAGATGTTTCCTTAAGTGCCATAAAAGTAGCCGACAGCGAACGAGCTCGAGAGCTTGCATACACCGTTAAAGAAATTTTGCATAACCTAAGCCAAGTTAAGCGATTCTGAAATTCTACTATAATATTTTATCTATATATTATAAATTGCCAGCAAAATATAGGGGTATATCGGGTATATGTATTGGAACTTAGGGCGAGGGGAAAGAAGGAGTTACTCCGTAATTTCTTTGTACTGGAATCGAATAGAGACAGCGTCTTGCACCATTGGAATGAATTGATTGTAATTTTGATCTGCGACTGTGCTTAGTTCACTGAAAGGAAAGGATGTTTCTGTTTCAGCCAGACGAGCAACTTGGCAACATTGCGCCGATTGCAAGGGGACTTCAACGGCATCAACCATTATTATTATTATCATTACATATGTTACAGATGGACTAATAGTCCGGTAGTAACTTTTTACTATTCTACAATAATTACAATACCACACTATAAAATTATGCAGAAGAATATACAATGCTAATTTCAATAACAGCATTTCCGCCTGCCACAACCCACTACCATCACCAAGCCATACTATAAACCAATATGACACGTACATACATTTACAGGTTATAAAAATACACTATCACTACAAATACATCTCCCTGCTACAAAAATACAACATCGCAACATATCCATCACCCAGTCCAAAAGTACACCATTCACTCAAATATTTTCAGTAAATTTTACTATTTCAAATGCCAATATGTCTATGCATAACAATATTTTTACAATTTACAACCCTTGTCAGACAAGTTTTTTAAGGGTTTCTTGAAGGCCTTCACGGTTATCCTCGCGGTCCATCGGATTTTTAATTATGTGCCCCTGGACTTTGTTAATTTATTGCGAAATTATACCAACACGGATCAAGTAAAGAGCGAATACAAACAAGCGAAATCAGAAACAAAGCGAACCATTCGAGATGCCCTCCGACAATTCAAAAGAAAGGTCTTATGCGAATACTTAGATGAAGATCCTAAAGCCTTTTGGTCATACGTGCGTGAGGTCCAAGGTAAAAAACAAACGGTAGGTTCATTAAAAGATAATAGCGGTAACATAATAAACGATGCCAAGAGCAAAGCAAACATCTTAAATGATTTTTTCCGTAGCGTATTTACGCCCAACAACACAACGGGTACACTACCAGAAATCGATCGGTCCGAAGCCATGTCGAATATCACCTTCAGTGAAGACGGCATTATTAAACTCTTGCGGCGAATTAAACCTAATAAAGCTCCTGGTCCTGAAGAAATACCAGCTCGTGTATTCAAGGAAGTTGCGGAAAGCGTAGCCCCCTTTCTGAAAATAATTTTCGAAAAATATATGAACGAATGAAAAGTTCCGAGAGATTGGAAAATTGCGAATGTTACTAAGTAGAAGGCTTAGACAAAGACTAAATCTCCTTGATAAATTTAGAGAAAGCACGTTCGTAGATGATGTAGCCCCCCATGTTACATAGGCCGTTCAGACACTGCGAGAAAGACCAGAGAAATAGATGCTAAAACGAATCGATACAAGAATTCATTTTTTCCGCGAACGATACGCGAAAGTAATAGATTAGCGAAGTAAATTCAGTAAATTTATGGTGCTTGCACCCCCTGCCACACGCCGGAAGGCGGCTTGCAGGGTACTAATGTAGATGTAGACGTAGAAATTAATGCTCAACATATATGAACAATTTTTACACCAAAGTAAAGGTAATTCTACGTTCTTTTCCTGAGATTTTTTTTTGTTTATGGCAATGAAGAACTAAATTCACCGAGGAGAAATATTTAAACCAAGGAGCCCAAAAAAAGCACTTTTTGCGAATGTCGGCTTTTTCATTATGTATAACAATCAATTGCAAGGAAACGGCACAACTTACGACAACGCGATTTCATCCAGAGACTCATAAGGGCAATGTCAGTCTGATGACCTTTTTAAATTTTCGAATTTGTATTATATTGTTGTTAATTGGCGTAAAAATTTAAAATCTATCTAGTCCTAGAGTTTTAATCTTAGGAAAAATTGATTGCACAGTCGTATTCTTGATATTATAGAAATATATTAGAAAAACTTTCCATGATCCGAAAATTTTGAATTTAGCCATATTTTAGGTTCTAGATAAATTAAAATAAATAAATTGAGTGACTTAAACCTTAAAACGTTGATTTTTAACAAGAGCATTTTCTATCGGACTTCACGCAGGTTGATTCCTACACACTTACATCTCCAAAAGATGCAGATTTCACCATAGTAAAAAAAACTGAAGACTTTCCTTCGAATACTACAGATGGCAACTTTGTTTATGGCAAATTGAGTTATTTCTATAGCTGTCACTGAAAATGTATACCGAAGGGTATCCTATTCCGCGAAACCAGCAGGGCGCCCGGTAAAACCCTTTATCTCCTGCATACACCAAAATATTCAGGTACCATTCCTAGCTTCCAACTGATTTCGTGGAATTAGAAGTTGGTACCCTTTGGTATGCTCTTGCGCTAGCCAGTGGCACAGATTTTGGAGCGTTTCAACGCGAGACTTTTATTCACAGCCCCTTTTTCCTTCTTATAGTAATACACGCACACGTTAGTTAATTTTCACCCGGGATCGAATTCTGGTCAGGGCATGGTTGTTTCTGTTTGTCTTTAGTAGGTTAATTGTAAGAGTGGTCCCATTAGACTAAAATTCGCCTTAATAAAGACATGATTATTATTAATAAATAAGGGATGGAACAGCTCTTTCAGCTCCTTTATCATGGAAGAGATTCCATGTTAAAGGATAGCCAAATTCTCCCTCTTCTTTTCTCAAATATGTTACCGGTTTGCTTGCTCTTTCGTGTGGCCATAATGCTATCATTTCCCACAGTGTCTTGTTACGTTTTCACTTCACCCTGATGATATTTGAGCGGTCGAAGAAGGGAGGCAGTGAGAAGTGACTCAATCCACACGTGTGCAGACCACGGCAGTATCCCACCAAAGTTTTTCCCCAAAGCCTTCGAAAAAAGCCCTGGACATACCTCCACGGCCCAGATTGCTCATATTGTATGAACCTCACTTACATGAATAGTATTGAATGATAAAAGGTATGTACAACTATGACTCAAACGAAAAATCATTTCTATGTCGCATCTTACAGTCAAGTAGCAGTAACAAAAATGTTATATATATATATATATCATGATCCAAATATCTAATAAGTATTATTTGAATAAATCTTTTAAATTAATTTCAATCGATCAGTTAAACAATATTTTTCTATGTTTAAGGTATTCTTTTTTGATATTATATTTTGATATTCTGGCTTTATTTCCAAGAGAAAGGAATGCTAAATTAAATAAATATGTAACGAGGCTAAACTTTGTACCTGTGAATAATACGTGGAACGGTTTCGGGTATATAATAATCATAAAATGCTGAGTATATATTGCAATTTTCATAAGCAATTAGGGAGCTGAACAACATTTTAAAGCGACACATTGAAAGACTATTAATAATGGAGCCAATGCTTTAAGGAGCAGAATTTGCAATGTTACTTAAAAGGGACGTTTCACAATATGTAATTAGGAAACCCGTTGAAGTAAAACCAAAGATAATAAAATGAAGACGATTTCTCTGGTCACGAATAACCCCTTTCGGTATTATTAGCGGCTTTATTCCTTCATTGAAGTTGATAAGGATAATTAAATATGACGGAGGAATTTATTCCCATCTTCAGAAACGTTTCCGTCTATTGCAAGTGTGCCACAAAGATTCATTTCAGTCCTAGGAATAAATCTGAAATTAACATAAGTTTCATCCGTAATGCATACAATGGTTAAAATAAAAACGAGTGATTCCAACGCCGGTCTTCCTCGCCCACCTCGACATTTCCCCTATTGTTTTACGAGGGGTGGAGAGATTCCCTTTCTCCCATTACGGAGTACCGCTAGGGCGCTAGGGTTAGGCACGCACAGGGAATCACACACGTGTCCAAAGCCAGATGTTTCCTTAAGTGCCATAAAAGTAGCCGACAGCGAACGAGCTCGAGAGCTTGCATACACCGTTAAAGAAATTTTGCATAACCTAAGCCAAGTTAAGCGATTCTGAAATTCTACTATAATATTTTATCTATATATTATAAATTGCCAGCAAAATATACCTCTGGGTCGACGTATATCGTAAGCAAGAGCTTTCTGTTTAAACCTGCGTCGATTGACAAAGTTCAAATAGTACATGCTGAATGCATGATATGTTTTGTTTTACTGGCATTTAATGTTTTGATTGACAACGCAGGGCTGCGGGATACGGATTCTCCTCTACCACATTATTTTCTCTAATTAATTCCTTTAATTTTCTTACACTGTAATAATCGCCACTATTTCAAAAAATTAATATCTACAGTTACAGTAATAATACAGTTTGTAGAATAACAAATTGTTACCTTTATTCTGTTATGACACCCTTCCTCGAAGTCGAGATTGTTCAGATAATATTAACGCTATCCATTATTCGTTTCACTACGACACATAAGCTTAACGCTGTTCCAATGAATAAATAAGTAAATAAACAAATACACATGTACGTATAAACACATAGGTAATCGTGAACGACATAAATACCCTAATCGAAACCATCAATACTCAAATGCGCGATCACTATGCACGCAAATTTTTGCGTTACAATGTAGCACAGAATGGATTACAGAATTTAATTACAAATCTGGACTCCGCGGAAAATGAAAAAGGTACACCTCCTCCGTTGCCGATGTGTTGTAAACACCCGCTGACGGCACAATAAGTGATGGCCCTATTTTATAACTCCGAAATTGTATCGCAGTTCTCACAGAACCAGTGATTGCTAAGACAACTTCAAATTAATCAAAATTCGTAACAAAGAAGCCTCTAATGATGATTCCACATCACCCACATTCCTTCACGTCTCCTTATAAACCGATGAAACGGCGAGGGGAGAGAGTTATCTGTAATTCTTCCGAAACGAGGATTTCTTTCTTATGAAGCTCCCACTATTCCATGTCAAGTGGACCAACGGTCCCCGCTCGACCATCACCGATTTCAATGAAATGTGTGTGAACATAACTTCATATCCTCTATCAACATTTGCAAAGTTTAACATCCAACAATTAAAGATTTGCGGAGATATAGTCATTTCTTTGACCCCCTACCTCAGCCTTCTACAGTTAGAAATCGATTTTTAGCAACTTTGAGACACGTTATCTCACGCAATATTCCGTTGAGCAAAGCAAAACTTGGTATTCTTATACAACCTATGTTGCTCTATTACAAAAAATATTTTAAAAAAACTTTTAAGAGCGAAATCTGCGAAGAAACTAGTAATAGTAACTAGTTAGTTAGTTAAGTTAGTTAACTAGTTAGATTCGAGTTTGTTATTTCTTCTAAACTGTATTATTCGGTGAGAGGTCATGCCTTCTCACGTGATAATCGTAAGAGGACCACTTTACACTCTTCTAAGGATTACTTGAACTTAAGAGCTTAAAAAGCGCATCTGTGTTTACAGATGACTTTGGTCACACGAGAGAAAATGCCGAAAAAGTTTTTTCCAGAGCGAGGGGTAAATCTGTATTAAATTTTTTTTCGCGCCACAATTTTTGGGCGCAGGTAACTTCACTTTAAATCTGATTTCTCGGGCCTTATATTCCCGCGATGAAAAACCAGAATAAGGTTTTTAGATGGATAAAAGCATGCTATTTCTTTTGAAAATAATTAGGAAAAGTTTCGAGAGGTTCATTTTTTGTAAATGTGAGCTGAATNAAACTTCAGTGGTGAAATACGAATATTTTTTATTCATGTTTCTAAATGTAGTCTCCGTTTTGTAATTTTCTGCTGTCATTTTTCTTAATTCATTTTTGAAGAACGGATAAAGTTACCGGAATCAACGTTACTTTTTCAGAACGTGGCTATTTACGTAATATACCGTCTGACTTGGTAATCAATCGTTTAGCATTACATAATTAAATGATGGAGGGAAGTAACAAATCATTTCCACGTAAAAAAACAGCGTTTAATGGATTATAAAATTCGAAAACTACACTTAACCCTTGTGTAGGCACCCGGGTACCCACTAAGGTATATTTTTGCTTGTAGGCTGATTNATGTAAAAGTATAGCCTAAAATTTCAAAAATATTAAACAAGTTTCTCCCAAGTTATTTAGAATAATGTTGACCGAAGTAAGCTTAGTAAGCTGACGACGAATTAATACCCCCGATTCTGGGGATACGGGGTATTTCCTACTCAACGGAGATTTAAAACTCGGCCGGTTTCGGCCGAGATAGGAAGGAGAAGGATAATAAGATATATAAAATGTTTCCACGCTCAATACTTAATTCAATAGTTAATTTAGCAGTAACGTATCGTTTCCATCATATCTCTGGATAGATATACCATTTGCGAAAATTTCACTTCATGAAAAAATTTTAAAGCTATTTTAGTCCATCTTACTCTTTTTACCCTCTCTCAGGCCCTCAANCTTTTCTGAAAATACTGAGCCAGTTTCATAACAAATATCCGTGTAATTAAATAAAATGTATTTTTATTGCAAAATTATGCTGTCCAAATCTTTATCTGATGCAGAATCTCTCTTGCTTTAATTTATTTACTCCCATGAGACAACTCCCGCGCAATCTTTCTCCCTATAACCTCTGCCATAAGCAATCCCACTGCTCGGTATCTTTTTCTGTGTGTTAATTGTGGCATGTCAGTTCTTTTACAGGTCACACAATCACACAGGTCACACAGGTCACAATTGACTTGCAATGATAGTGATATTTGGCGGCGTTTGTGACAAATTCTCATCTGGATTTCTGCCGTTTCATCCAGAAGGTAGGGAAGACTTTCCCTGTTACCTTGCCCTTGGAGTATCCCCTTCTCATTCCTCTCTTTATTTCCATTATCTTTTGTTTCGCCCATCCAAAGGTGTAGTCCGAGTAGTCTAATCTCCCCATAGAATTGACGATCGGTGAAGCTGAACTCTAACGAGAAAAACCCCCTTTTTCGCATGTTGCGGATGGTCATACGTTTACGAGGTTGCGAATGTTTGAAAGGGCTAATGGGGATTCCCGACTGCACCCCTGCAGAGCAGGTATCTAAAGTAAGGGTACACTGGCGGCGACCGATCAAAAGAAAGATAGGAAATGGTGGGACAGCGATTTCTAATCTACGCCACGGGTATTCCCCAACGGAATGAAGATATCCATGTCTTTATTTTTGAGGTAAATGTCCTTTCAGGACTTTTCCAAGGAGTCCAATTTAGGATGGTTGAGAAACCACTCTTCTGTATAGCAAAACCGAAAGAAAGTGACTATTCTCTATCCAACATCATGAAGACACAATGAATTTCTTATGGCCCCGTGCATTTCTTATGGGAGATCGGCGCGCGCGGTTGCCACTTTTGCATAAAAAAAAGACAGGTCGCAAAAATTAATTTTTAATACTTTTATCATACAGCAAAAGTAATTCCGCACAGCATGGTGAAATTTAATCAATGGTAAATAATATCGTAATCGAAGGAAAAATATGAAAGTGATACTTTCGAGAAAATCGGGAATAAGTTGCGGTTTTCTTTGAACCGATACATTTAGGTCTACCTTTCAAGAAACACGGTTTTTCTTTGTATCACTATCTGTCTCATTTTATTCACATTCCACCAATGCTATTACTTTTCCTGTTAAAAATTTTGGAGACAAATGCTGTAGCGAAATCTTTGGGAGTGCCGAGAATTTTCGGCAAAATGCATTGAGAAATGTAGTCGCTAGCTACTTTTCGTTATTTATACGTAGGAAAAAACTTGAAGCGAGAAAGTTTTTGAGAAAACACTGAATTTATTTTCTCTGGAAGTTTTAATCCTCTAACTTTATTGATAACCTTAAAAAACGAATTTATATTTCGAAGGTTACGCAGACCTCGGCGCGCGCGCCATTTACTCCAAGGCGGATATAAATCGATTCGCCTATTTTCCCGATTGCTTGTAATGTTCTCATTAACGTGATCACCAACAAGAATTCTCGTGATTGTACGTCCGTAAAAGTTCATTAGACATTTAGTGAACTTTCCGTTTTGTAGTATAAGCGTGTTTAAATAATCACTTTTTAATTAGGTTTGAAATTGCGTTAAATCACCGAAAAGAAAGCGAGGGAGCATATTTCAAGTAAAAAGCATCTTGGAAAAGGAGAAAAAATAACATATGAGGGACTATTGGGCATGTCTTACGAAACGATCTGGCTTACACTAACCTTAGCTGCCGAATACAGATTTACCCCTCGCTCTGGAAAAAACTTTTTCCGCATTTTCTCCCGTATGTCCAAAGTCATCTGTAAACACAGATGTGCTTTTTAAGCTCTTAAGTTCAAGTAATCCTTAGAAGAGTGTAAAGTGGTCCTCTTACGAAAGGCACGTTGGTAGGGCATGTCCTCTCTCCGAATAATACAGTTTAGAAGGAATAAATAAACTTGAATAACAGGCCGATACGTGTAAGGCACATAATTCACTAAATGATTCGATCCTAACGACATGAAACTAATCAAATTCATCCTTATTTTTAGAGATTAAATTCCTGCGATGAAAAACCAAGTCTACACTTTTAGAGGGATAACAGCATTGTTGCTTGATTAACCTTTAGTTTTCGATTTTTTCGCTAACTATTCGACTAATTAATTAACAGATATTCCTAAGATTTTCGTAAGATAGAAGCTACGACTTAGTAATGGACCCTACTTAGTATTGTCTCTTGTCTGGATAAAGAGATAAAGGCGTGAAAAATATAGTCATCAAACCTTAATTACGGCAAAGAGAGGTCAGATGAAAATCTGCGTGGTGTCATTGTAATTAAACGTTTATTCGATTTCCAATATTTTTCATTATTATACTAAAATGATTTTCAGAGTAAAGTGCTGAGTGAAATTAATATTAATAATTCATAATCATAGTTTCATTGATAAATAAGATTCTAGGACGCCTCAAGTAATCTTTTTAATCAGAATCGTATGAATGGTGCTCAATATGAATGAAAATCAAAAGAAAATACACTATCAATAATTATAACAACGATAAACGACATTAAATGGAAAATAACGGAGGGAAAATTAATGGAAGAAAACGTTAAAAATGGAGACCAATGGATGATAATAAGCTTTGTATGAGAAAATAGATATTCCAGTAATTCCCGTGATTTAAACATTAATTGCTAAAGTGTTCTTGGTTCTACATATAATCCACTACTTCTTCATTCNGAAACAGCTCGTAAAAATGGGCACTTTTTCCGCTCTATCTATGAAAAATACCAAATGTTATGAAAACAGAAATGATTAGCTTTTATGATTACATGCACGATAGAACGTACTATACGTTGGTGTAAATTGTTTTTTTGTGCAATTTCTACTTTAAATTTTACATGACTTCAAATTTGAGTTTTTAATGAAAAAAAAAGGAATTCAGGCGTCAAGAACCGAAGAATAAATATACCTTTCTGATTTTGTTAATTGTAGATGTTCTAACCGGTCAAATTATATAAAAATTACTTTAATACCTTCATAAAATATCTATTTATTGAATAAAATGTTCAGAGAACGAATTCCTTTACAAATCTGCTCAAAAATGAGATCTAAAGAGGTGGGTACCCGGCTACCCCGGGTGCCCAACAACGTAGGTAAAGTCGGGTGCCTACACAAGGGTTAAAAGGATTCATGGATGGGCAGAATGCTCTTACTGATTACCTCTATGAAATCTTATTTGATCGCTATCGAAGAAAATGGGAGCAGTGCTCACGTAATAACGAAAGATTTATTAAGCGTAATTCCAGTTGGCTTAACGAAAAAGCTAATTTTCCCGATATTGTACTCCAGAATCTACCTCCTACTTCTATTACTCCAGGTTAGTATTTCTAAGTGATTTGCATTTTGTAGATTTGATTGATCTGACGCTTAATGAAATTCATTTTGGTAGACACCAGAGGACGGACGGAAATTGATTTCCAACTTTCGAGTGAGCGTCATCACTCGAAAGTTGGTCACTCGAAGAGTGATCGAGTCGAAGGAAAACGGATATTTTTTAAATATCTTCTACACATTTCCTTTCGATTGAATTTTAAGCAGTGGCAGGTGAGATTGAACATTGGTGGCTGTGATGTAAATGTCTTAAGAAGTATCCTTTTATAACTCCTCATAACACTAACAACTAGGCTCGTGGTAACCTAAAATTACTGCTCCGAGAGAGGAAACGTAATCTCCAAAGGGAATTTAGAGAAGATGGGGTTGATTGTGGATGTGCCCAAGCCGGGACATGGAACCACCAATGATGGGTATACAGCTAGGCGTTTCTTTGAAAATCCAATTCTAGCAGCTGAAATTACAGGTGCGAATTTGAAATCGTTATCCCTAATATATCCTTGTTATTGAAAAAAAATTGTGCAGTTGATGAAATATACATGGATAAATTTTTTCATTTGGAATTATGAAAGTATTGTTTTAGTAATTAATTTTTGAAGTGTTATCTTTCATCTTTTGAAGTGCATGAGTCTCAGTTTGATCATCCTCCTTCATTACTTATTCATTAAAATTTAATTATCAGGGAACGACGAGAATCTCATTAAAAGATTCTCCAATATCTTGAAGGCAGTCTCAAGCGGTCTGAATATAAATGAAAAATCATTCGAGGACTACTGCTGGGCTACCGCGTTGTTGTTCGTGGAATTATATCCGTGGTGCTACATGCCACCAACTATCCATAAAGTTTTAATTCATGGCACAGAAATCTCAAAGGAATCCATTTCTCCTTTGGGGCAACTTTCGGATGAGGCGATGGAGGCCCGAAATATGGTAAAGACACGAGAAAATATCGTTATAGCAATTCACTAGGAAACACTCGCGAGTTGCCACCAATGAAGACTTGCTTCGGAGATTGCTATTAACATCCGAACTAATGATATCCATTTCAGCACCTTTTAATGTTACAAAAAAAGCAGGAAAATGGGCAAAGACGTGAAGGAGCTCCTGATCATGAGCAATGAAGACGAAACGGCTTACGAAGATGAAGATTCCTCTGACGATGAGAGTATTTAAGGCTGAAAGTAAGATCTCATTAATTTCATTAGATAGATATTTAAACATTACCAGCTTACTTTTATAAAAAAAATAATTATAGCGTCATACTATCGAAAAATTGACAAGGTTGGCGTAGACAAACCACTGCACAGCCACTGCATATAAAATAATGTTTTAATTCCCTTGACTGAGAATTACTGTTAGTTTCCTCAGTATTCAGTCGTAGTACTAATATCTTAACACGGAACTCGTTTCGTCAAAAGCCCTTCATCATTCAAAAGCCCTAGTGGTTTTATTCACAATATATAGCATGCATTGAACTATTATATACCTAGGAAATACCATTGTGCAATAATACATGCACATAAATATAGATACAAGCAAACTTCTTCAAAATCTATTCATTTTGAACGGGATAAGAGTAGGTGAGAATGGAATATCACGGCTTACATAAGTGTTCTACCTTTCGGTAGGTCCATGTGCCCTAATATTCCCTATTCATAGCCCTTTCTTTCGCTACCTGGTAACTTACCCCATCCTTTATGTCATCTAACATCTTTTGCCTTTGCCTTCCCCTCTGTCTCTTCCCTTGCATTCTACCCTCTATTACATTCTTCAGCAATCCCTCTCCTCTCAATATCTGACCCACCCATTTCTTTTGTCGACGCTTAATTACTTCAATTAAAACCCTTTCCTCCCCAACCATTTCTAGCACCTCTATGTTTGTTTTTCTATCCACCCAGCTTACCTTCTCCATTCTACGCCACACCCACATCTCAAATGCCTCCAATCTTTTGATGTCCTCTTTTCGTAAGGTCCACGTTTCACACCCATATAGCAAAACACTCCATATCAAGGATTTTACCAATCTTTTCCTGATTCCTTTATCGAGACCCTTTGTCATTAATTCCCTTCGCTTCATAAAAGCTTCCTTGGCCAATGCTACTCTTTTTCGAACCTCATCTCCACACCTCCCATCCCAAGATAGAACACTACCCAAGTACGAGAATTTGTCCACCTGCTCTAGTTTTTCCCCATCGACCCTGATCGTTAATTTAGCCTTCTTTCCCTTAGTGAATCTCATTACCTTAGTTTTACTTACGTTAATTTTCATTCCATATTCCCTTGCCTTATCGTTTAGTGCATTTACTAGTATTTGTAAACCCCTTTCGGAATCGCACACAATAGCTTTATCGTCTGCATATCTTACTGACTTTACTACTTTCCCTCCAACTATCACTCCCTTGCTTATTTCTTCCCAAGCTTCATTCACCATTTCCTCTGCATATATATTAAAAAGCGATGGTGATAATGGGCATCCTTGTCTTACCCCTCTCCCTAACTCTGCCCATTCCGACTCTCCTTCAGTTATTCTAACTCGCGCTGTTTGATTTAAGTACAAATTTTGCACCAAACGCCTATCTTTCCAGTCCAACCCAATTTTCTTTAAAATTCCCATTAATTTTGGCCATTGAACTCTATCGAAAGCCTTTTCAAAATCGACAAAACATGCACATATATCCTTTTTAAATTCCAGGCTTCGTTCTACTAGCACCCTCATTACCCCGATTGCATCCCTCGTTCCTTTCCCTTTCTGAAATCCGAACTGGTCTTCTCCTATTTGTTCCTTAATTTTTCCTTCAATTCTTCTATTCAATACTCTTAGAATAACCTTTGCCGCGTGAGATATTAAACTGATTGTACGATAATCCCTACACTCAGAAGCATTATTCTTTTTCTGCAAAGGAATCAGGATTGTCTTAGTAAAATCCTCTGGCCATTCCCCTTCATCATAAATTTTTCTACATAAATTATAGAATTTCCTCTTACCCTTTCCCCTCAGGTTTTTAAGTAGCTCAACTGGTATCTCGTCAATGCCCGTTGCTTTGTTTCCTTTCATATCACGCAAGGCCCTATCAATTTCACTATCTAATATCCCAGGTCCAACATCATCATCCTCCACTTCTTGTTCACTTTCTAACATTATGTTTGTTGGCTTCATGTCCTTCCCATATAGTTCCTCGACATATTCTTTCCACCTTTCCCTTATGCTGGCTGGATCTCGTATAACTTTACCATTATTATCTTTTATTGTGGTTGTTCTGTTTCGTGTTTTATTTCCCGTTAACTGTTTCACCTTTCTATACATTAAATCGACCCTCCCACTTTCGTCCAGCTTTTCTATTTCGTTACATTGTCCCTTCCACCACTGTTCCCTCGCCCTATTTGTTTCCCTTCTCAGTTCGTTGTTGAGAGCCCTATACATTCTACGTCCTTGTTCTGTGTTAACCCTTTTCCATTTCCTTCTTTCCTCCATTTTATTTATCATTTCTACCGTCACCCATGGTTTCCTAATTTTGTTTTGTTTGACCCTTCCAATAGTTACTTGCGCACTATCCTTGATACTGTTTTTAATCTTTTCCCATTCTCCGTCTATAGTAAGTTCCCTCCCATTATCCTCTAAGGCCTTACTGACTGACTCTTGGAACTCTCTCGCTTTCCCATTTTTAAGGGCTTCAAGGTTCCATTTTGGTGTAATTTTTGCTCGAAATATCTTTTTAAACTTTAGCTCGGTTTTCATCATGACCAGGTTATGGTCTGAGTCAACATCAGCACCAGGGTAACTCTTTGAATTTTTAACACTATTTCTAAACCTTTTTCTTACCAAAATGTAATCAATTTGGTACCTATCCGTATCTCCTGGCTTTTTCCATGTGTACCTCCTTCTATTATGGTGCTGAAAAAGTGTGTTTGTGATACAGAGGTTATTCCTCTTACAAAAGTCTACTAATTTCTGTCCCCTTTCGTTTCTATTTCCTAGTCCGAACCCTCCCACTTCTTCTCCATCTTTGCCTTGCCCAACTACTGCATTCCAGTCCCCCATTACAATTAGGTTTTTATTGCCTCTAACCCTTCCCATTACTTCTTCTATTTGTTCATAAACAAGTTCTACTTCATCATCACTATGTTCGCTAGTGGGCAAGTACACCTGAACTATCACCGTGTTTACTGGCTCAGCCTTTATTTCTACTGACATAACCCGGTCGCTTATTAGCTCTGTAGCTATCACGGCTTTTCCCGCTTTCTTGTCTAGCACTACCGCAACTCCCCTCTGGCTAGAATTTCCCCCACTGAAAATTACTCTGACATCATCACTCCAGAAATCACCCCCATCCTTCCATCGCACTTCACATAGCCCTAGTATGTTAATGTTGGACCTCTTCATTTCTACCTTTACATTTTCCAACTTTCCTTTCCTAAGCATTGTCCTAACATTCCAGGTTCCCACCCTTGTTTCCTTGGCCATCTTCTCTCTTCTTTTCTTGTCGTTTCCTGGGTAAGGGTTTCGTGGAATGACGACCGAGATAGCCTTACTCCTATCACTGCCGGGCACGACACTCCCCGTAGAGGGTTGAGTCCCGCTTACGCCACTTACAATATTCTTATATTGGCACATCATGATTGCTTGGGATAAGTGTGGTAGTCGAGGTGGTTTCCCATTGCCTTCCTCAACCTTTCTCTTAACGTGACACCACCAAATATCACGGCATGTTCGTCATTTATCGTGTTTAATTTTAGTGAATTATTGCATTAAGCCAGCATTCATATAAACCAGAAAGGAAAGAGAAATTTCCTTTCATTTTCTGGTCATCTCCGAAATGAGGCTTTGTTTTAGTTTTTAGTCGATAGTTTATTGTACAGTATCACTAATACTTTTGAAGAAGTAAATAAATCATGAATTCTGATGCTCTATGAACATTATTACTCCAGTTAAATATAATATTTTGCAGAATAAATCGCAAGAAATTTCACAGTGGGTCGAACGTGAAAATCATAAGACGATTCTTGATTTAATCTACTGTAATCTATAGAAAGAAAACGGAAGAAATGCAGTATTTCACACGTGGCAACACCGAATTGAAAGAGAGTGAATTCTCAGGCATCTCCACGTGAGGGATTGTAATCCATTGTGCACTCAAATAATTAAACTGCTTTCCGCTTCGATGTCGGTGAAAATGTCTTCCTTTCCCTACGGTTTCAATCAATGTGACTGCGTAATACACGACTTGTTTGCAGCCTGGCGCGAGGTTGCGAAGGTATACACTTAAGGGAGTTAAATCCTCACTAAAATTATCTTTGAACTAAGATGATTTGGCGGTGTAACTAATTGGGAAGAAAATTGGGATACTCGGATTCGAATCCTTGTAAAGTCAAACAATTTCAATCCCACTCGTAAATAGATATATTTACATATTAAGATCAGCACACACGATCTCAGATCATCTACAAGGCATTGCAACAGTTATTTATCTACGGGAAGTTAAATTTGAAAGTGGTCGTTTGTTTTGAGATATAATTTAGAATTGCTTGTCTTCCCAGTCTCAAACGCGGGATTCGAATAGTCTTTTGGGTTACTGTTTCATAACTACAAAAACGCATGCTTGTAAGGAAATTTATCCAAATAAGGTCAACGATCGGTTACAAATAGAGCGTGGTAGAGCTAAAAATGCTAAATGCGGGATTCTTTCGTCGACTGCTCGCTTGCCGCTGAGCATTAATCCTAGGGACGGCGGCTTATGGAAGCGGCGATCCGGGATTTCCGAATTTAACGGTCACTCTTCAGAGCTTGCCAAGCGGCGATTTTAAAACCAGCGGAAAGATTGGGGAGAGGGAAGAATAAGCCCTTACTGCGTCGTAATATTGCTGTTGATCAGCTCTCTGGACTGAGTTATATTCTCAGGCGAAGCTCACTTCTTTGCTTATCGTGTTCCCACGGCGAGACCGTAATTGATACGGCAGGAGGAATCGCATTCACTGCTCGCTCGCCACCAAAATACGTCTAGAACTGAAGACAGTTGATTACGGCCGTTTTCTTGCGAAAATTCCCGGAATCTACATTCAAACTAACTAACCAATGTACTCAATAAGTATTGGAGAACGTTATCAGGAAATTTCAAACAAATATTTAACCAATCGTAATTAACGATAGAATACGTCGATTAAAGAAACCATTTGACAACTCAATATTCAATACGAGAAATCAACCATCATCACAGTTTCTCTCAAGTCGTTAGGAGCTTTCTACTTTGTTAATATTATTTTGTTAGCTATAATCGTCTATTACCGTCTAGGCGAAGCAGGAATTCGCCAACGCCTTGCATATTTGTGCAGAACTCCTGCGAAATAACAGTTATATTGCCGAAAGTGTAACATTTCCTCTCTCTAACCGGTCAAAGTTGATTGGTAGTAAAATCGTATTAATGAGAATTTTTTTATAAATACGCACAAATATTAAGAAAACAAATACCGTATTTTCCGGCGTATAAGACGACTTTCTAGCACCTGATATCTTTCTTAAAAGTCGGGGGTCGTCTTATACGCCGGGAATATGGCAGCAAGGAGGAGAGAGGGACGGAGGAGAGGTGGCCGCACTGAACAAACACTTCATGCTAAGTACCATGATGTCATAAGCATTTTAATTAAAAATTTCTATATTGAAATCAAATCTGATGTTTTTTTATTTACCGGTAGTGTACGTTGGAAAAGGGGTAGTTTTATACGGAGAGTATAGCACAAATTCTATATTTTAACTGGAAAAGTTGAGGGTCGTCTTATACGCCGGAAAATACGGTACAAAGATTATATAAGAAAATTATTTTCTAAATTTCTTCTCGAAATTCGGCCAAGGACGGAAAATCAAACTATTATCGTATTGAAAATCCTATATACCTGGCATTTGTCCCATTACCCTTTGATGATCTGTCATTATAATGGGACAGGTTATACATCGTTCGAAAGAAAATTTCTGTCTTTAAAATGGTATACATTAAGAGTCAATATCGATCTCCTGCTTTATCAGAGTAGACGTAAACCAAATAACACATGGTAAATTTGTCGATAGAAATCCCTCTAGGTGAATTTGTAAACGAAGTTATCGTTCGAGATCGATATCCTTGTCCCGATGTCGATAACTTCGTCTATGTGCCATTATTTAGCTACATTGGAAGTATATGGCAATGTTAATCTTACCTCTGCGTCTTTCTATCATTTCACTCCAACTTGTTTTACTCCAAACTCACATTTAGATATGTATGGAGCATATTCATTCTTCCCGCGGACGATACTCGATAACAACAGGTTAAAAAAATAGTCTGAATCCTCGGTGTTTTCACGCCCTGCCACACGCCGAAAGGCGGCTTGCAGGGTATTTATGTAGATGTAAATATTGCTATAAAGGTTGCAGTTACTTCAAGTTTACATAATGTTTTGTTTGCATCATATGGTATTAGAGTGGATGCCTATTTATCACTTCGAAACTATTGTTGTACCAACAGAAATGAAGTATCGCATGGAAATAACATTAGCATTATGAGATAGTCACTCCTTCATTCCTTATTATTAACCTACAGGTATGTTGAGTTAAAATATAATCATTAGAAAACATTCCGTTACGTTTAGATGAAGGCAAATATTGTATATACAATAAAGGATTGTAACTGGGTTCATTATTAACTGAAATGTTATGACGAACAATGCGCAGGATGAATACAATTAAAATATGCTTATTAAGCACATTGTACGATGTACGTTCATACTACGATGATTCAATATCACAGAAGGTATATTTAAATAAATTAAATAAACTTTTAAATAAAGAAAATCGGAAAGAGTTACGAGAGGGTCTTGTTTTGTAAATGTGAACTGAAAATGTCCTATTTTCGGCGTCGTAACGAAATTCGTAATATTTACAGTCAAATATTAAACCAACGGAAAGCATTCGGAAAATGAAACTTTTTATTCCTACACTTCGTGTTAAGTAGTTATAAGGTACAAAGTATCGCGTTGATGTTATGTTTATTTGAGGAGATATAAAATGCCAAACTTTAATTTTTTCGCGCCACAATTTTTGGGCGGAGGTAACTACACTTTAATTCCGATTTCTCGGGCCTTATATTCCCGCGATGAAAAACCAGAATCAGGTTTTTAGAGGCATAAAAGCATGCTCTTTCTTATAAAAGTAATTCGAAAAAGTTTCGAGAAGGTCTTTTTTGGTAAACGTTAGCTGAATATACCCTATTTTCGGCGTCGTAACGAAATTCGTAATATCTACAGTCAAATATTAAACCAACGGAAAGCATTTGGAAAGTGAAACTTTTTATTCATACACTTCGTATTAAGTAGTTATAAGATACAAAGTATCGCGTTAATATTATGTTTATTTGCAGAGATATAAAATGCTAAACTTTAAAATGTTTTTCGCACTACACTTTTCGGGCGGAGGTAACTTCATGTTCATCCCGATTTCTCGTGCCTTATACGCCCGCGATGAAAAACCAGAATTAGGTTTTTAGAGAGACAAAAGCATGCACTTTCTTTTAAAAATAATTTGGAAAAGTTTCGAGAGGGTCTTTTTTTGTAAATGTGAGCTGAATATACCCAATTTTCGGCGTCGTAACGAAAATCACAATATTTGCACTCAATTTTTAAACTAACGGGCGACATTAAGAAAATGAAACTTTTTATTCCAACACCTTGTATACAGTAGTTATAAGGCACAAAGTTTCGTGTTTATTGTATGTTAATTTCAAAAGATATAAAATGCCAAACTTTAAATTTTTTTCGAGCCATAATTTTTTGGGCCGATTTTGCTTCAAATTTTCTTCTCAGATTTCGCTCATAAAAGATTTCTTATTATTTTGTTTAATAGAGCAACATAGGTTGTATAAGAATACCAAGTTTTGTTTTGCTCAACGGAATACTGCGTGAGATAACGTGTCTCAAACTTGCTAAAAATCGCTGTCTAACTGTAGAAGGCTGCGGTAGGGGGTCAAACAAATGACTATATCTCAGCAAATATTTCATCGATGGATGTAAAACTTGGGAAATGTTCATAGAAGATATGAAGTTATGTTCACACAAAATTGCATTGAAATCGGTGATGGTCGAGCGGGGCATTTCCTTGAAATTGGTCCACTTGACATGGAATGCCCCTACTGTAATAAAAAATCTTGAGCTAAAAGATGTGCCCAGATGACATTTTCATACATAATATTTGAAAAGTCTCATAAATTTAGCCACATGTGATTGTTTTTATCCAAGTAAAATATCTTTTCCTAGTGATTATTTCATCGTGGTTACTCTTCCAATACGCGGTCTAATTTATATACGATGCAATTTATCACATCTTTTCTCTTTGAAATCTGGATGTAACTGCTTTTTAAGAATGAAGATGGAAAGGACATATATAAATTAGCAAAGGACCTTTGCCTTCTAGTATAGTGATAATATAGAAAGGAGAGGGTGGCATTGCATAGGTTTTTTGTATCCAAGAGAATGTAAAATACTATTCTGGGATTTCATGCAGTAAATAAAAGAATTTACAAACTAGGTATGAAAGGCAACTTCTCCTATATAAATTTCTATATGCATATGCCCCAACTGAATAAGCAAAAGAAGATGCAACCATTTTATTGGGAGATTTGGACAGAGAATGCAACAATATGGCATGCAGTATGCATGATATTGACCCTGCTTGTTGACTTCAATGGGAAAATAGCAAAAGATGGCTGCAGAGAGGCTGCAGGAAAATTCAGCCTGCACAATGAATCAAGCGAAAATGGAGGAAGACTATGCCAGTTTGTCATGTCACAGAATTTAGTTATTAGCAGCACATTCTTTAACTATAAACAAATTCATGTGGGTACTAGGAGGAAGAAATCAGCACAGTCAAATCAATCATATATTGATATAAAAAAGATTGGCATCTTCAATACGGGATGCAAGAGTATTCAGGGGACTCATATCCAGGGGTTGTAAAAAATTAATTGGAGCATTCACAATCAATTATTATTCTGTCAATCAATTAATTTTAATTGGTACATTAACCAGCCGACAATTGCAATTAATTTTCAATTATTTTGTAAAATGTATAACATGGTATTAGCTTTGATTTCAGGAGCACATGTGACTGAAAATAAAAACAAAAAGCTTTGCAACATAAAAATCCTTTATTAACAAAAAGGTGAATTTTTACACTCAGTGCTCATTACATATTTCTGCAACTGCTGCTTCGTCCCAGAAAGAACGATTCACTTTAAGAAACAGCTGCATTTCCAAATTCATTGGCAAAAGGTGTTGCCGAAAGTCATTAAAAGCATAACCTGCTGTGCTGAAGAAGCGTTCTAGGATATTTGAGGAAGGCAACAAAAATCTACAATCTCTGTGTTGCTGAACTGACATTTTGCTTATTTTATGCTTCTTCAAACAGACTGATGCAAATTCATAATTTTCTCGTATTTGTGGCTGTTGTAAAATTTCGTCCTCAATCACTAATTTTTTACTTTTGTAAAGAAGTCACTTCATCAGGATTTAACTCTGTTTCTGTCCCCTTTAAAATTTTTACAACTCCATTTTCAAAATGTGGGCTATGAACAATGGCTACTGATAGATACTTTTGAAATTCATCATGAGGATACAATGCAAGAATTTCATCAAAAAGAACTCTAACGTCTCACAAATCTAGTTCTTCTCTCTGTAACGCATCTGTTACTGTATATAACTTCTTAAGATTGTCTTCCAGAGTCTGTAGATTGTTATTTTCGCGTGGAGTCAACAGATAATCAACAATTTTAGGGTCATCTTGGAAAGATTCTAAAAAAGACGTGAGCTCAATGTATCTTTCAATCATATCATAGGTAATGTACCATCGTGTTTTATTTCTTTGGATAGGTTGTAATGGTGTTTGTGTCCGAAGTCTACCAGCCAGTTTCAACGACTTTAGTTTGCCCATCAGTACATTAATTTTATCAAGCAAAATTTCCTTCATATCTAAATAAGCAGAAACTGCTAAATTAAATCTATGAGAGGCACATCCTATCAATGGTATCCCACACAAATTTGCTATAGATTTGTTTACTTCAGCATTATCACCAGTAATAGCGACAACGTTTTCCAAATTCTTGTTGAACAAACTTAATACATATTCAATAAATTCGACATGATCAGAAGCAGTGAAGGATGTTTCATTCACCAATGGCGAAAATGCCAATAAAACAGTACGGTAGCCATTTTCATTCTTATACAAATATGATGCAAAAAGTCCAATAAAATGCGTTGAACCCTTACTCCACCCATCAATTGCTAACGAAAAATTATCGGGAAGTTCATCCGATATTTTCTTTTCTACTACCTGAGTAAGTTTTTCCATGTACTTCTTTAATGTCACGTTTGTCATACTTCCCAATTTTGTATACTTCCGTGTTAGTGAATCTTCAGTAAAAGAAAATGGTTTTAGACCAACACAGAGCTTGATGCCATGTGATATGCGCTATCGCGTTGTAACTGATAACAGAGTTTTCTTATTGGCGTCTTCCCACGGATGCCTTTGTTAATCGTATGTGAATTGAGCCGCTCTACGTTGTACGCGCTCTATAGGCCGTTTCAACCATTCAACCATTCGGTATATTTTAAGTAAATAACTAATTAATAATCAAGAGGCTAATGGCTTGTTAATAAATGTGTTTGTACTACCCTGATGTATGAAGTTCTTAATTTACACTTTCTAACAACAATATCATAGATAATTCATACAATTTTTGATTTTAAATAATGTTAATTTACAAAAATTTTAACGTCTGGTAAATTAAGTTTTCTAATCCAGTGAAAGCATTTATCATTAGCATTTCAAATATTGCCCAGAGCCAAAGCGAAATTTCTGATTTAAACAGTTCTTAATTATAGTATTTGAACATTTATGCCAACACCACATTAATTTATCAAACAAATCGCTATGATATCCTTTTAAGTATACATTATTGATAATAAGTTAATAGACTTACATTATTTACTTATTTGAATTATATTCTGAAGTAATCTTGATTTCAATGTGTGACATTTACTTACGCTAGTTGGTTTTAGCTAATAATTCTTCAATGTTGAAATGTTGATTTGAAGGATTTCGTATTATACTTATATCGACAAAATCTTCTTTTAGGATGATTTTCAAAAACGTTTCAAATAGAAAACAACGTCCCTCACCCCTTCTTTATTCATCCGAGCTTGTTTATTCATCCGAGGCAACAATGACGGTTGCCGTAGCGAGTGCAGAAAAATCAGAAAATGTCCATTAAATTTCGAAATAAAAGCAAAATTATTTTTAAAATGGACCTTAAAACGTTTAAACACGGCAAGAATAAGATTGATTGCACATTTAAGCTTCGAATGAACAAAGATTGATAGAAATCAAATGAAAAATCCCAACGCAACGCCGCAACATTCATATCATCAGTTAAGAAATGTATGTACGTTAAATAGGTTTTCGTTACCTGCAGAGGTTGTTTCTTTTACAAAATTAAATTAGAAACAATGGTCTTACGAAATCAAGACAAGTGTCACGAGAAAGGAAAATGATAATAGATTCTTATTTTAGCCGTGACATATTGATATAGATCCGAACTTTCTAGGATTTTGATAAAACACACCTAAATTTCGTAAACGTTTTGGGAAATAAACAACCCATCCCTTTGACGACTAAGGCCATTGTTGAATGTTGATTTCATGAATTATCCCATATAAGTGCACGGGGATGATCAGTTCTTATAATTTTTACAAGAAATTTACGTAAATAGGCTTTCATTACTTGGAAACAGTAGAATAAATATTATAAATAAT
>KZ308621.1:221249-243055 GCA_000376725.2 Ladona fulva
TTTCTCATTAAGAGATATATGAAGTTTACCTTAAGTACTTCAATTCCTTTACTCACCTAGTGATAGATGAAGAATACAGTAGTACAGTACAGATACAGAAGAATAAACTCTTTTAGTTTCTTTAGTTGTAGGATTAGTTTTCTCAAAGAGTATCGAAGTTATATAGTGGAATTATAATTAATAGTTATAGTGGAATATGTAAGTCATGAGTGGCTTTCTGTCATTTACTGAGTAAACATGCAAGCTTATGATGATAAAAGGTTGCCCATGTACGCATGCATATCATATGACTGTGGCAGATAGACGTAAAAGAAATCATGCTAAAGCCAACATGGAGAATGTAACGAATCCCCCTTTGAATTCTGCCCAAAGCCAGACGTCTTTGGGATCCTCAATGCTAAATTGTGATTTGCTTAAACAGTTATCTGCTAAGATATGGTCTTTTTCATGTGTAACTTCAGAGGATTTATTCGAATTTCTTTCCGCTGTGTTGCTAATCTTGGTCTTGTTCCGCTTAATTCATTATTGATTCTTATGATATCCATGATACCTTTTAATCTAAGGCATTTATGGCTCTCTGCCATTCAAAAGGAGCTTAACTGGGAAGTAATTGTGTCCTAGATTTGGGCTGAATTCGTTAGCTCGCGTGAGTTTGATTGTTTGGTATCTGTCAAGGTTAAGAGATTCCAGTCCCCTGATGAGAAACCTGTGGATTTTTATCATTTTATACATAATGCTGTGAAAATTTTGGGATTAACGTATTCAGATAGTGAATGAATTTCATTAATTCTTGATGGTTTGAACCCACTGATGAGGAGTACCTTTATTTTTCAGTCTAAACCCTTCGCCTTGAGTGAACTCAAAGCTCTCTTGGTTCAATCTTCATAATATTTAATGGATAATGACGATTATTTTCGTTTGTTTACATCTTGCTGAATTCTGTCTCTTCAGGGTTCAGATGTTACTTGTTCTTTCTTTCACCGCCGGGGACATGCTCACAATCGGTGCAGACGACGTCTCTCGAATCCCAGAAATCTTCCACGTCTGACAATGATTAATATAACTGAACATATTATTAATAACTTGCCAGTTATTATTGTAGCTGTTGATAAGTTGTCTGTTCAAGCCTTAATAGATACGGGTTCTTCGTATTCATTATTAGATACATAATTCGCCAAGAGACTTGGCTCAAAACTAGTTTTACCTTCTGATTCACCTACTTACGTTCGTGGAATCAAGGGATTTAAGTATGAACTTTGTAATAATCTTAAGGTTAAGATAACCATTCGCTTTTATTGTGGATTAATCAGTTTTACATTGTGTCTTTGCCTGTACCTGTCCTCTTAGGTAGGGATTTTATTTTGAAAACCAGAATGACTTTGGGTCCAGATTATTTTTCGTTTCATTCACGTCCTAAATGTCGTTGGCCCTATGAGAAACCTAAATATGAGCAGGATGCTGGTTTGGTCGATGCTTCATTACAGATTTTATTTAACGAAGACACTTCCAGTTCTATAATTGTGGGCAAGGACCAACCGGCTGGTATGTTGAACAGGCTTAAGAATCCCATCATTACTGAGACAAATTCTACTTTGTATTCAGTCATCTCCTCTTTAATCAATAAATTTTCTGATGTCATAACTCCCAGGCTTGGTTTGACTAATTTGTTGACATATGACATCGAACTAACTGACTCCCAACCGTTACTCATCCTTTTTGTCTCTCACCACCAAAAGCTAAGCTACTTCAAGAACAAGTTATGTTTTGTTACTTCAGGGAGTTATTGAACCTTCTACTTCCGAGTGGGCTTCTCCAGCTTTCCGATTGGTGGTTGATTACAGGAAACTGAACAAGAAGGTAAAAGTGGATCCTTATCCTACTCCATCTGTTGAACATGCTTTTCAGTATCTTTCCAAGGACAAATTTTTCTCCATTTTAGATTTGAATTCTGCTTTCAATCAGATACCCTTATCTGATTCTTCTAAAAAAACTTACTGCTTTTGGATTGTATTAATATACTCGTCTCCATTTTGGGTTTGTCAACTCTCCACAGGTGTTCACTCGCCTTATGGATTTGGTATTAGGAGATTTAAAATTTAGTTGTGTTTATCCATATATTGATGACCTTTGTATTTATTCCAAGGATCTCAACTCTCATATTACTAATCGGAATGTGGTGCTGACCAAACTTCGTGAGGCAGGTCTGACCATACATAAGGATAAATTGAATCTATGCCGATCTTCTCTCTCTTTTTTGGGACATCTCTTCCAGGATGGAAATCTCTCTATCAATCATGACAGGATCCGACCTGTCATCGACTTTCCAGTGCCTCGTAGTTCGAAACAAGTCTCCAGATTTCTTGGTATGGCCGGGTTTTATTCCAAATTTATTCCTGGGTATGCTGACCCCTTAAACTAATTAAAATGAAAAAAAATCCTTTTGTGTGGTTCACTCCAATCTCAATCTTTTGAAAAATTAAAATTAGCTTTATCTACTCCACCTGTAAGATTCAAATTAAATTGACTCCTTAAGTCGTTAGATGTAAGATAATAAAAATGAAACTGTTGTGTGGTTCTCTGTTGCCTTTGGTATGGTCCAGTAACGTTGTAGGGAAGCACACGTATTAATGTACTATGTACGTATTTTGAGAACTATGTTCTCATCTTCAGTAGTTTCTATCTTATGTGTTTGTCGTGGTATTTAAATCTGGGTTTCTTGCGGTGTGACGTAGTAGTGTAAACAAATGAGAGGAAGGGATTGGGCCGCGGTCACTATTTATTGTTGGTTTTTGTTTATGTATGAATATACTTTTGTAAGCATCTAATTTAGAGTCGTTTTTAACGGTCTTTAACATTTTCAAATCTTCTAAGTGTATGGGATTATTGCAATTTTGGATGTGTAATGCTACGCTTGATTTATTTAATCTATTGTTTTTAAAATGAGCTGTATGTTCTTGGAATCTGGTTTAAATTTTTCTTTTACTTTGTCCTATGTAACTATTTTTGCATCCTTTACAAGTTGTCTGATAAATTCCGGATTTTTGTGTAATGGGAATGTTGTCTTTGGGATTTTTAAGTAAATTTTTTAGACTGTTGTTATTGATGAAGACGGGTTGCATTTCATGTTTTGAGAAGGTTTGTTGTAGTTTGTTAGTGAGGCCTGGTGCAAATGGAAGTTTGATAAATTTCTGTTTTTTCTTTTTCGTTTGATAATGTGGTGTATTGTTTTAATTTTAATCTGTGGGTTTGTTTTCTTAAGATGTTATGAATGATTGTTGTGTCATAACCATTTTGTATGGCAATATTTTCTATGTATTTTACTATTTAATATGTCACATGTAGTTTTTTTGAATCCCTTAGAGTTGTTCCCGGGAGTCATTTGAAGTGTTAGAAACCGTCCATGGTTTTTCGTACGCGTTTCATTCTGCGATACGATTTCGGAATTGTAAGATGAGTGCCGTCACTAATTGTTCCGTCAGTGAGTGTTACAACATATCGGTAACGGTGCAAGTGTGCCTTTTTCACTTTTCGAGGTATTAAGACAGGTTTGTAAGTAAATATTGTGATCCATTTTGTGCCAAATTGTAACGTATACATTTGCGTGCTTAGGAATCGCGGATTTGAGTGTTGATCGTTTAGATGAAGGTATTTATGTCGTTCGCGATTCTTTATTGGAACTGTACGGAGTTATCAATCGACGCAGTTTGTTAAAAGAAACGTACTACCGATACGTGACAAACCGACGGCGTATTTTTGCTGTCACAATTGATAATATGCTGTAGATTAAAATTTCAGAATCAATTTACACGTAAGTTATGCCTCAACTACCAAAATGTCTTGTTTAACGGTGTATGCCAGTTCCCGAGCTCGTTCAGTGCCAGCTATTTTTATGGCACTTTTAGGGAACATCTGGGTTCGGGCAAAATTGGGTTTCCCTGCGCCTGCCTACTCCTAGCGGTATTCTGTAGCGAGGGAAAGGTCGGTCTATCTCTGTTTTGAATTTTAATTGTTCGCGATTAGAATTACTAGAAAACTTTCTCCTTGACTCACTGAATGAAGTTTTGATCTTATGCTTGATTACTAAAGCTTTTACTTTGTGATCATATTCTGATTTTATCATTAAAAATTTGGACATCTGTGATGTTTTTAAATGTGACTGAAATTTGTACTCAAATGTATTTTCTTGCTAAAACAATGCATATAAATAAAATTATATTTTTTCAGCATAAATTCCTGTTTAATTTATTATTATCATTTCCTTCTATCTTATAATTGTCTTTTTCATTTACTTATTTTCTCTTCTGAGAGTCTCCTCCTTTTTCATTAGCATACTATTTGATAAGAATACGTTGTGGATGAGTTTTCATTAGTTTTTCCGTATTAAATAAATATGGCGAAAATACGTAGAGCAGGGAAGGGTGAACAAGGAGAGCGCCGTCACTGCCACCTAGGCGGCTGCCCAGAAAGGATTAGGTCACATACGTCACTATGGGCTGGGGATAGGACTTGCACAAGGCCTTTAGTCAACCATCTCCCGAATCAGGCATATCTTGTTTTCTCCATAAGGTCCCACTTTCCTTTATTGATATTAGGGCACACCGAAAGCAAGATCCTTTTTGTCTTGACCTTCAGTGTTACTGTTATATATACGAAAAATTGTGTAAGGAATAAAATATATGCTTCTGCGTATAACATCCTACATTCTAAGCCAAAATTTAACTTGGGAGATATGGTATTGACCCTCAACCATCCAATTAGTTCTAAGTTGAAACATAGAACTGCCAAACTGGAACCTTTATCGTGTGGACCTTATGAAATAGCAAAATTTTTGACCCCTGTCACTGTTGTGTTAAAAATTGGCCCAAACCATGAAAAAATTTGTCATGTTTCACATATATCAAACCATATCATGGAAGCTAATCATGATCTTGGTACTAGTTTTCTATTAAGTAATGTTCTGAGCTTGGTGCTCTTATATCCTTACTTTTCCATACCTGCCTTTTCCCTTGCTAGGCTGTATTTCTCAAAGGATTTCATTTTTCCCAGTGAGCTTCCCTGCTCATTCCATTTTTGGGATAATTTCTGGCGTAGAGGTTAGGGATCTCATCGCCCGGAGCACTTTGTGTTTCCGCAATCACCTACTAGCACTTTTTAACTAGTCTTCCTAAACTGCTTGCCATTTGGGTTTCTGCTGTTCTATGGCACCCTACATGCCTTAATTGTGTGTCATGCCATCTAGGGGGCTTTCCTTCAAATTTTCATTCAACCTCTGCTGGTTTTTTTCTTTGTTTTGTATCTTCTTAATTATAGATAAACCCCCTATTTTGAAGGAATTTCCCCTCTATCCTTGGATTCAGTCCCAGAATCCAGCTTAATACGGCCCTCGTACCCTTAGGGTTTCTTATTAATTATAAACTTATGAACTTATATCATTCTTGTACCTTCCTTGTCCTCACTTCATTTTTGGGTCATATACAGTCGAACATCCCTATAACGACCACCCACTGGGAATCTATAAATCGGTCGTTATAGAAGGTGGTCAAGTTGGGGAGGGGAGTGGGAGGTTCAATGTGGCAAATTCAACATTTCATCTAGTAAAACAACAAAAAAAATTTCCCTTCACATTTTTTGCAGACTTAGGACTGCCCATTTAGGATGGGTATGTTTAAAAATGTTTTTAAACTGGTGGTTTGAATTCCCCAATCATGTTCAAGCACCAAAAAAATGGTTAGCCGTTGCTTAGAATTTTTGCCCCGGTGACATTTCAAGGCACTGAAACATAAGGTTTTTCTCTGCAAGGCATTGTAGAAAAGTCTGGTTTCATCACAGTTAAATATGTCACACAGGTTATAACCCTCACACAAGTTTTTGACTTTAGCCTTCCATTCCTCTGCGGTTGCTAAAGGAACATTTCACCTGATTCACCGCAAAAAACTTTTGCACAAATATCATGCCACAATTTGAATTTTTCCAACCAGCCATTTGAGGCCTTCAAATCAGGACATTGCAATTTCTTAGCTACGGTAAGCGCTTTTTCTTGCAATTTTGGTCCACTTCTCGGTATACTTCTCTGCCTTGCGGCGCAAAACCACTCAAACACAGTTACGTCAATTTCAGTAGCCTCGGTTTTCAGCTTCTTTTTGGCACTTGGACTGCAAGTGTTTTCTCGCCACATTTTGGAAATCGACTCACTATCTTTCAAAATGGTCAAAATGTATGTCTTGAAAACTCAATTGTTCAGCAAGATTACATTGACTCATATCAAACTTATCAAACTTCTCTAACACTTGGATTGTTTTCCTCTAATGAGAGCTATTTCCTCTTCGCAGCCATTGTAAAATATGCCTGATGCAAAATACACGTGTCCTCAAGAAAATCGAAAGGAAACTAAGCCGTCCTGAGGGAGTGCACTCCTTTAAAGGATGCTTAAAGCTAATTAAACCTCCAGGCTCTTGTCTCAGATAAGAAGAAAGAGGGGGAATCGCTCTCAAAACCCTTCCTGTTACATTCATGAAGCTAGAGATGTCATAAGAACCAAACGTTCTGTCAAAAAAGTCGTCTTGGTCCGGAGAAACAAGCAACATTGTCGGTCTCAAGAAAACAAAAATCTTTCCTAAGCTTTTGTTATGGGATTATGATGAAAATCATCTAGCAGACAGTGGTCGCCCGCCCGGTCAGTGTCGGAGGTTGTAAACAAGGGCATGAGTATATATATGTCTGGTCATTCGCCAGGTGGTCACGGTGGTTATAGCCTGAGGTTGTTATAGAGAGGTCTGGCGCCACAGTAAATGAATAGGACGCATCCGGGAAATTCTGTGACTGGTCTTTAACCCTTCAAGCCAGGATGAGATTTTTTAAATACCCTCCCATGATGCCAGATGAGGTTTTTAAATCTTCGCAACTCTGTGACTATTTTCGTCTTTAGTGTTTGAAAAATCGTAACTATTCATAATACCCACAGATCTTTCTAATTTTTTAGTATACATTTTAAAAACTTTATATTTTAAGGCTGTAATTTTTATGTTCGATTTACGTATGAAACTTGCAATTGACACGCAGATTAAAAGTGTCATGCGCAATTCATTTCCAATGAATTATTGTCCGTATAACTTCCAAAAATTATTGCATAAAGGAAGTCTTTTTCCTCTTACGATTCATGTGAACGTCTCTTCTCTCTCGCCCTGACCATCGCTGGTGTAAGCAAAGCTCTCGAACGAACGAGATAACACAGAAAACTAAAGCCCTCTGTTAGGGAAGCAAAAGACGCTCCGTTATTGCATCCTAACAATAGGGATATGGTATCATCTCTTGGTTATGCTCCATTTAACTCTTTAGAGCATGCGAGTTCTCACATAGACAAAAAAAGATTTGCAGGTCTGGGGTGCTATGCCCTATCTTTCCGATACGCACGGAATTGGGTTTTGATCGGAATTTTCGGCCATCCTGGCAGTTATTCCGACTGGAATCTCATTTGGTATGCTCTAACTCAGAATTCCGATTATGGAACGGAATTGAATTCCGTTTGTACCGGAATTGTTCTCACCTACAAAAAGTAGGTGGAATCTAGCATGTAAACAACAAACATGGCGGACCGACTGTCTGCTACGATAAAGATTTGGAAGAGGAGAACGAAATGATGAGCCGTAGCACCCTTAGGGATTCTACAAATCCATTTGCTAAGACAGCAGAGTACATTCGCGAGTAATTTAGGTTACCCCAGGAAAGAGTAGCGTATTTAACGTAAGCCTTAACACCCCAGCTGGCAACAAGGACTGGAATTCCAGTTCATTTACTGGTATTATACATAAATATTGATTTTATTGGGACGTAAGCAAACGGGATATGCAATGCATGTAGACAATAATATATTTATGTAATTTACGTATGATTCCTAATCCTGCAGATTCTCTGTGCCCTTAAAATCTTTGCAAGTGGAAGCTACGAGGCTAAAGTTGGGCAAGATTATTTATATTACTAATGCTAGAATGTCCTAATCGTTAGTGTCATCGGTTCCTTAAGTAAAAGTGAAATACTCTATGTTCTATGAGTCGTATTTGGAACTCAACTTTTATCGTGAAATGCTGGGATTGGATTGTTTGATTTTTTTTTTAAGGTCTACCTAAGCATTTAGAAATAGGTAACTATATTCTTCTATGATTTATAAGTAAGGAGGCGGAACGAACTCTATGACTAATCAAACTAACATTTTCATCATGAAGAAAAACGCAATTAGTATTACTATGATCTACCAATTCGTTTCGAAGTCGTAATAAGTGCATTTTCCTTTACAAATAATAGCATAGCATTGCTCAGCGGAGTCAAGGATGAGGTAGTGGATTATAGAAGAGGACACAGAATTTTATACAATTTTATATTTGTAATTACAACAATATTAATATCTAAATGACATTTAAATAAAAGTTATAAAAGTCTCATTTCCCCCTACCATACGCGACATTTTGTATAAGTTTATAAAGTATAGCTAAGGTAAACACAACTAATTACGTTCTGTTCACAAAAAATTATATCTTAAATACTTTCTAATAGTTCCTTACAACATCATGATCAAAAAGCAAAGTAAGGAAACCAAAAAGAGGATTTGTAATTCACACTATGCCATATGCTTCGCATATCTACAATACACATTCATCATCTTCGGAGGCTTTCAGTCATTACTATATTTAATCAGTAGTCAACGATAAGTGTAAAACGAATACATTATATTCCGTAAACGATGGCCTAATTCTTAATCACGTAAAAAATGACAAATCAACGTATACAATTTCTATAGAAGGACTCAACGATTTCATTAGTTTACGGAGAGGTGACCCATGCACTAAATAGAAATTTATTTAAATACTTTTTCCATGACATGACATTATTTTCCACTGAACTCACTCATCAAAATTCATAATAGATGTAAACATCCACCTAGCAGACTGCAATTACTCGCCAATGCGATGAGAATGTAGTAAAGCAAGTCAGTAGAATAGGTAAACCTTGCAACACCGTTACGAAGAAGGTTATTCGCAACGATCGTAAGCGAAAGGAGATCGGGCATACCCATTGTCACGGAATTCTAATTCCGGTCGTTACGGAGAGGCTTCTTCGGAATTCTGGGATTACTCATTCCGTTCGTTACGAAAAGATAGGGCATAGCACCCCTGTATTGGAATCATACATTCTTATTTCACGACAAATTGGAAGTATAAAACTAATTCAAAAACGCAACGTCCTATGTTTTGTCTGTTGTCCACAGAACATAATTAGCATTTATCATTTACATTTCAACTGTAATTGTAAGTCAAATAGATTGATATAGGGGACTACGGATGGATACACTGCTGAACCGAGTGATCAAAGCGGCGGGAGTGTATTTGATTGGAACATTGTCCCTTACTTTCCCTTTTGCTCTGACATCAGAGCTGCGACTTTGATTCTCTTCCGTCACGAATGGAATTCAGTTTTGAGTGGAATGGTCTGCCATCTAGGCACATTTTCTGCATGGAATCGCTTTAGCAATTTTAATTCTCAGAATTCCGGTACCGGGTGGAATGAGATTCCACCGGTAGTGGAATTGTTCTCACCTAGCAAGAGGTAGGTGGAATCTGTCATGTAAACAATAAACATGGCGGTCCATCTGTCTACAGCAAGGGTATATGTGGACAAATTGGAAGTGGAAAGTGAAATGGAGGACCGTAGAACCTTTCAAGATTCTGTAAATCCATTTTCTGTGTCAGCTAAATATACTCAGTAGTTTTTTAGGTTACCTGAGTATATTTTATCTATCTATCGGATGTTTCAAAATCTCAGCTGGGGCAGCCTGCAAGGATTATTCGGAATCCAGTGAATTTGTTGGATTTACTTTTTCTGTTATTTTTCTTGGAGTGAAATTTAGTGGCAACTGCAATAATTGTAGATAGTAATAATTTATGTTACGGACTGGTGAATCCTACTCGTGTTGATTCTTTGTTACGTTGCGACATTGTAATCGGAAGCAAGAATTAAATAGAATAATGATTGATGCAATTAGTCAGCATCTTCTCTTCACATAGTTGAAGTTCCCGATCTCTATGAAAACCAACATGTCAAGGAATGGTAACAGAGTTATTTTTGTTAATGATTTGGACGTATGGTAATATTTGTTATTAATCTGAAGTATCTGAAGAAATATTTCCTTGTGTTTTTGTGCTGTTGATCATACTTAAAAAGTAAGTTATGAAATAATAATGTTTCTCCCAATTATGAAAAGGGATAACTTTTTAATTCGGTAATGTTGCTTCAGTTGGTATATCGAAGTCTTTCTAATGGTCAAGGGAATATGAAATGCTGATTATAGGATCAATGTTGTGCATAACGTTTACTGGGAAAAGCATAAAGTAGTTTCATATTGTAATTTGTAAACTACCTAAGCATTTGAGTGTATGTGTCCTGTTTTCAATCTATTGCCGTATAGTTATACTTAAAGCTCCGGCAGTAAAATAATTAAAAGAAGACTTAGTGATAAGATGTAGTGAATGTGTCAATATACGATAAAATAATTTTTCGCTTAAATTTTATTTGGAGTTATTTATATGCTGATTTCCTAGTTATATTACGATATATTGGGCGGTAAATGTATGTACTAGTATTGCCACAATGTTTATTAAATGCATAGATACTGAACAATGAAGCCGATGGACTGCTGTCTGTTGCTCGAAAACGAATTGTTTTTATTACCTTTAATTCATGTGATAGCAATTATCTGAGGATATGATACGAGCGAAGTAGGTAAAAGTAATCAATGATGGTATAGTTTGGGGATGTAGGTAAATAATTTTATTGGAAATTTTATCTCAAGTGATATTCTATGAATTCTAAAAACTCTTACATAGGGATTGATGTTCATATACGTCATAGCTGAAGTTCATGAGCCTTTTTTGTTTTGGGAAGTAGGAAATAACTATTCTAATATAAAGAATTCATGTAACATAGCAGGATGATTTGCGTACTTAACCAATATCAAATCCAAGTGAAGAAATGAAATCATCCCGCAATTTCTACCATAAAGCAATGCTAGTATGTTTTGTTTGAAACGCAGCTTCATTTGTTGCTGTTTTTACTATTATTTTTATCAATTATTCCATAATTTAAGGATTTACAGAGCTTCTAAAACACCACCTGAAAGTATTTACTATCTTCATGTTTTTAGGTGGATACTGTAGAAAAATGAGATCTTTCCAAATCTAAAATATAAATATTATGGAAAAAAGGAAAAGGAAGTACTACCTATATATAAATATGTATGAAAACTTATCTTAGAAGAAAGGCACACATTTATTATTGTTAAATTAACTCTTTAATCACTATTTTCAAACAATATACTCTCAAATTCAAAGATTATCCTGTGCTTTCTCCTATTATCTGTCACCTCCCTTAACTGCTTTGCAATATGCCTCCCATAACTGGCCTCACTGCTTTCAGGCTGCGCCATTTTCGCCTGATCGCAGAGTCCCCCAAGAGCCTCTGTTGCCGCACTTATGATGCTTGAGGATTTGGAAACCAGTCTCTTCCTTTTCACCACCCCTGGTGGTGGCATGTCCCTCGTGTCACCAATAGGTGGGGGAGGGGGTACTCGAAGATCGGGGAGTATCCAGAAAGACAATGTCTACTGACGAAGTATGGCCCTCATCCAGTTCAAACTTCCCTTCGTCCAGCACAGGAATGTCCACAGTTGGATCTTGTACATGACATGTTGCACCCTAAAAATTCAGTTTGTTATAGAAATTGTTACAACTAATTTTCTACAACTATTCAGTTAAAACTAATAGTACCACTTTATTGAAAATTTAAACACCAAACCAAGAAAATGGTTTTGTAGTCTTAAAAGATAGAGAATTACTTTTTAGAACTGCTAATGAAGAAAATGAAACTGATCCTGAATGTTAGCATGAATTTTTCATAAAAAGATGCTGAACTTACCTTCAAATCATCATCCAGTGACAATAAACTCTCCCTGGGAGTCACATGTTCTTCTATGAAGGATAAATTTCTGTAGTGGTGCAACGATGGCACGTGAATCTTAAATTACAAAACAATTACACGATGTTCCTGTGGGAGGGTGATTGCCAACAACTTAGCTTAAGTAGGTGCTTACTGTGTCAGTGCCTGCCCCACCTTTCTAGGAGTCCTGCCCCATCTTCCTCCTTTCCGCTAAATAGTTCATCCTCAACGAAAGCCATTTCTTTTGGCATTCTTCCGCCGATGTGCATGGCCTGCAAAGCAACACTTCAGTACAAAAATTTATTATTTTGTGCGAACAATCATTTCATTGCAGCTCCTCTGCTGTCATGAGAAGACTTCCGCTGAGGTTATCAATGAAATTGTGTAAAAAAAGAAATATTCGCTTAATCACTATATATTCCTCACCTTGTTTGGGATAAAATTTCCGCGATGTTCTCCATCACCTGTAGCCTCTTCCCCTTATCTTTATATGATGTACTCTTTGTATCGTAAAGGAATGGTTGTTCCCTTACAAGCAAGATTAACTCCTCAACGTAACTTGGAGACCAACTCATGTTGCCTACTAAAGAAATCCTCTTTGAAATCACAAGGACCCTCACTCGCTGTTGCATATAACTCAAACTAATGCCTTGTTGCACAAATCACTTGCTGTGGTGACAGGGTGCTGCCTACGCTACCTATAGAATAGGAAATGGAAGTAAAAATTGCTATTTTCCGTGCATTCGTTCATGCGTTTTGGCATTTTCCAACGCACATGGCATTTGATTTTTTCCATGCATTAACTTGCGCAAGAAAATGCAACGTGTAAAATGGCCTTAAGAAGTAAAATTTGTGTCGACTTAACTCACTTTATCTCTCTCAAATTTTGTATAATACAAAATAAATACAAAAGACATGAACAATATGAGTTTTGAAAAGAAGAGAAATGTTAGTCTTTTTTTCCTTGTAGATAAATGATCCCTTAACTTGTGTCTATCAATGACAAGTAAGACTGAAAATCAAATAACCAGGGATAGGCTTTGATTGTTAATATATCATTCATATATTTCTCATCAACTCCTCAGAATTAGTAATTTTTATAATGTTAACTTTTCCCCTATCTCTCAAAATGAATACACACACAAAGTTAATCAGGGATCAGGAAAAATAACATAACATTGCAATATCAGGCTGTATTTGGCACATTGCTAAGCGATAAAATGTAGCTCTTCATAAGCATGTTGAAGAAGAATTAATGGACATGTGAGCAGACACCTTAAGCGAGCACAAAATTCAAGAAAAGGCAACTTTAGTTGTTTCAAATCTCAGGACTTTTAATTACTCCAACCACCTGTACGGTTGGTATTGGCTCTTTCAGAAATGTAGCAAGTGGAGAATAACCGCTGCTCTCACCTTTAATTCGGATAGGAGTGAGAAGCTTGTATCATGTATATTAGGAGGTTCCACAAATAGGCAATAGCTTAACTGTCACCCTAGTAATTTCTCTTTTGACGACCATTTTTTATTACTTCATAAGGAATGCCTTGAAATGTAGAATAGTAAATCAAGAGTTACAAATTACTGTATTCTTGAAGTAGATAAGAAGAAGAAACACTTATAGCTAAGTCCTATCACATAATAAGGAAGTAATTGAGTAAATAGGAAGTAAAGTGCATCGAAGAGGTAAATTGCTGGAAAAGAAAGGGCATTTATGATTAAATTCTATCATATTCAGCCGAAATTTGTGGAACAAAGTTGCAAGGAAAATGAGAAAGTTCTTTCTTCATTCCTTAGCATTTATGATTTTTAATTATATCCTCCATAAGAACTTAACACTCTCATAAAATTCGGTTAGGTGATTTATTCATTCTTTCATATACATATATTCATTGAAATATTCATTCATTTATTGTTAATTCACTTAACATATAACAACATATATTCATTGAAAACTTCTTTCTTCTCACATTCCCAGGAATTGCCACAGATCATATTATGCTCCCTTAGCCTAATATATAATACTAGAGTTGATCGATTTTTCTTTAAGGGAAGTTGCTAAGGAATATTAAACGGCGCATCAGGAGTAACTTGGATCACCTGCATCCAAACTCATTTCTGAAAGAATGAATTTATGACCTTCAATGTTGATCACAGATCCCTTGGGTGTTCGCTTTTGATTATAACTTACCAATAAATTACTCGAAAATTTTGTATTGATGAAAATTAAGGCAACAGTAATGAAAAACACCCTAAAACAATCTACACATATTACTGAAAATGTTATCAGCACCAAATAATAAAATAATCACTAACAACATTTAGGAAGTCGTTAACTTCCCGTTTCATAACTTTCAATACCTACACCCACTTACGCAACATTGCAAAGGTCAGTGTTAATAGTAATATTATTATTAAAAATCCATGTGAAATATCCAAGATAAGGTACACCATCACTATTTGGAACAGTTTTCTGAGGTAACATATTGGGCAATGTTTGTGATAATATTGGTGACAAGTAGTAAGAAAAAAAAAGGAGTAGTTAAGAAAATATGACTGTTCCATGCTCCTGTTCTTCCGAGTATCAGCAAATCAGAGGTCCATAACATTGATTTTGTGGTAAAAGGACGTATTTGACTTGTTTGACGATTCTACATTACGAATTCATTCAATCTGCAGTGTCTATAACTCATATATTAGTGCTGCCATCGCGTATACCCAACGTTTCCATCAATGTCTTTCTTAAAATTAGGTCCATCCTTCTAAATGGGTGTCAGCTACAGAGCCGCTCGCGATGCTCTGACCATTTCTTTAAACCAAACCCCCCCCATTCGCAGTGAAAAGAACTACTGTTATCCTTGAGATGGACTCCTTACAGTGTTGCAACATGTTCCACTGAAGGAGTTTTTAAGAGTATCCCGAATCTTATGTTACCCTACAATTTTTGAGTTATTTTCGCTCATGACTGTACAATGAAATTGCGAGAACCTGCATTGAAAACATTTCTGTCGACGGATAATTTATCTACTGGATACACTATAAGTATAATTCAGCAAAAATTAATTGAGCGTACAAACGGCAAAGAGAATGTAACCTGAATTTCCTGAATGTTACATTTAAATTGATAAAATATGAACAAAAAGGAAAAGAAGTTGCTGAAGAATGAAAATGAAACAAGAAAAATCACTGACTGGGCTTACCGGGCTTGAACTGACAAACTTGGGACTTGCTGCACTGCGAACGCTAACCACTACAGCATGACTAACGATGCTTATCTCATTAGTTCTTATTCAAATTTTCTAATTGATGAATTTTAAGCTGATTTTTAAACTCATCTTACTCAAACTAGGAAAACTTAGGAAGAACAGGAACATAATGGTCCTCATATTTTGCAAAAGAACCTATTTTTGAATGAGTCATTGAGGGTTATTTACCACACCAGTCAAGGTTCCCTTGTTAGTCCCAATTAAATGCAATTGACTGTATTTGATATGGAAGAGGAAAATGCAAATTTAACCATATACTGAAAAGTACTGAGTGGACATTTTGAACAATTCTCTTCTTTCCTTCACTCAATTCTAAGCTAACTGCTACACAAATACTTACTTATGTTATTAGAATAGGCTTCTGAAATGTTCTTCTCTATGAAATATCTCAATATTTTTTTACTCCAATTTAAGTCTCCAACAAAAAAAAGTCTCATATCCCAACAATTACAGCAAAATTAGAGTTTGTCTTCTGGAAAAGTCTTCTCAAACTAAAGAATTTCAAAAAATGGCAAACCTGGAGCTTACTGTGTACAGCTGAGAAAAAATTCCTGCTACTGAGATTTTGGCCCAACATTTTGTCCCCCATTTTGGCAGCTACACCAATGATGAGAATTTTCATAAAATTAAACTTAAATACATTTTCTTTCTACTTTTTAATACATTATTGAACAGAAATGTGATATACAGGAGAATTAAATGAAATGCAAAGAAAATAAAATATTTATAAATAGTAATTAATAGGTGGCTGTCATACTGCCTTCAGTACCTGTCCTACAGCCTTCACTTGGAGGAATTTTATTCTAGGAAAAGAATAAAACTCTAATCAGTCTGACTAAAAGTCAGCAAAAATATTCAATGCGGATGCACAGCTCCTTTCTTTTCTTTAATGCATGAAATAATACTATAGCCCTAATATAAATGCCTTTGCCTCTTGATTAGATGCAAGAATAGGTGGATCATCATTTTAGTCACTTTTTTCAATTTTTTTTGTTTTTCACTTAAATTTCATCGACAATTGAGTCTTAACAGTTTTCATTTTCATGACAACATTGTAAATTTTTATCTATTGTAGAAAGTTCTTTTTTGTTTTTGTTTTAAGCCACAAACAGCTAAGCATTTGCATGTTAGTCCACTGGTAAACCATCCACTTTAACCCCTTAAAGTATTAAGATTTAGCTCATTTTCTTAAGATTAGTAGTTTTCGTTTAGCTAGAACCAGAATATTTGCGTAGCATATCAGTTTGCGGTCCATTGCCCTTTACATCCAACCAATTCAATGTGCACAAGGAACCATCTGGCAAAGCACGACAGTAGAGGCCAGTTTCATCAGCATTGTAAATGTTGTCTTAACAGGTTTTTTTAAAAAGTAGAAATTTCAGTACTTTGCCATAGTTCAGTGCTGATGGTATCTGCACTTTCCTTTTCACCGTGCACTTCAAAAAAATATTTTTAATATTTAAATTTTGATTTCAATTGTGAAAGCTAACCATCAGTTGCTTTAAGTATGATATGTCCCAGTTTTTTAGCGATCTACTCTGACTTCTCCTTCAACACTGGGCCAATGATATTCACGCTTTGCCTGCTAACTATGGAAAACCATTTATTTAGTGCTACTTCAACTTCGGGTTCCTTTCCGTCATACTTTCGTTTAGATGTTCCTGTTTGTCTACTGTAATATCCATTCCTCACCCAGTTGAATCCCCTGTTGCAAGAGACACACCATTGTAGATTTCAGTACACCAGTTTTCTCAACTAGTGTGCGATTTCTTGAATACAATGGCTAGCTTTTAATTTTATCCAGCAAAGTAATTTTTCTTGACAGTGTAAGATCATTTCTCAGCATCTTTGCAGTGCCTTAATTTTCAAATAAGATAGACAAAACAGAGGTAATGATAGGCTCTAAAGCTGATACGTGTGAAACCTCTCGAAGGTTAAAAACACAAAGGAAGCAGGTTGCTAACTGGTATTTGCCATACACCACTGGAGACTCAAAAGGTATCAATATAAATCTAGTTTGCTCCTATGTACAGTCATGAGCAAAAAAAACTCAAAAATTGCGGGTAACATAAGAGTCGGGATACTCTTAAAAACTCCTTCAGTGGAACATGTTGCAACACTAAGGAGACCATGCCAAACATAACGGTGGTTATATTCGCTGCAAATGTGGGGGGGGTTCGGTTTAAAGAAATGGTAGGAGCATCGCGAGCGGCTCCTACCAAACAAATTACAAATTACAGTATTCTTGAAGTAGATAAGAAGAAGAAACACTTATAGCTAAGTTCTGCCATGTAATAGGAAGTAATTGAGTAAGTAAAGTGCATCAAAGAAGATAACTGCAGGCAAGGGAAAGGCATTTATGATTAAATTTTAACATATTTGCCGGAATTTGTGGAACAAAGTTGCAAGGGAAACTAGAATATTCTTTCTTCATTCCTTAGCATTTATGATTTTTACTTATAGCCTCCATAAGAACTTAACACTCTCATAAAATTCGGTTAGGTGATTTAAACAACATATATCCGAGATAAGGACGAGGTAAACATATCCCTCGACTATCCAGGATAATTGAGCATAGTGTAAACAAGGAAGTCTTCAAAAAGTTATGAAACTCATTTTCAATCATTTTTCCTCATGTTTGCTTCGTGAAATCGCTATCCTTGAAAAATTCATTATTTACAAAATAAAATTAAATATCTACTTTGTCATAAGTATTAGTGATACCGTACAGAAAAATCTCGACTGAAAACTAAATAAAATTGAAAAATTTGTTAACTGAAAATAGAAAGGGGAAAAAATGATAATTCTTATTGTTGATCCCACTTCCGAAGTGGTTGTTGCCTCATAGTCTAAGCTTAGAATCCTGCCCATGAATTGGGTGTTTGGTTTCTTTCTGGATTAAAATGTTTTTTCATCCATCGTTGGCTGTTTATGGAGTTGGAAGACATGTGGAAAAACATTTTATGATAAAACTCAGTTACCTTGATAGCTAAATTTGAACTGTCTCGATGAGTAAATTGAACCATCTCAATAAGGGTGAGCATTTACCCTTCTAAGGGTAAATGCTCACCCTAAGGTGACCCTAAGGCTACATACTGTAGAGTGGAGGCAAAAAGTCCAATTATATGGGGGAATTAGCAGCCCACCCTAAATGGTTAACGTTGATTGAAAGGGCCCAGCAAGGGAAATATACCGGTGTCCAGAATTCCTCTCCCAGACCCTCGGCTGCACATACATTTATTAGCAGGAAAGTACTTGCTGAAAGCAATGTATGGAGTATCCTTGACACTATGCAATGATAAGAGTAGAAATGTGCAACGGGTTGAATATTGCACAGTTTTCATATTCAGTTATGTAATGTTCAATAAAGACCATTAAATATTACAGTGGATCATAAACAGTTATCAAATATGGGTTATTCCTTCCTCAAAAATAACTGGAAAAACAAGGTGTCATCTTTATGTATAATTCTGGCTAAATGGAAAGGATAAAATGCAGTCATAGGCGAGATCTTGTGGAAATCCACCATGTGGAATGAAGAGAGGCATTACCCCTTTTCCACAATAATTTCTGTAATGAAAAATACGACCAGGTCTCGACGAATTATCATAAAAACAATGATGAGTCCACCAGTTCAATTGGTGGTCCATATGGAGTGGACGAAAACCCACGTATTTAACAAACATTGAGATAAAGATTCCAGCAGTGACATTGTATTTGTAAGCGCGAAATGAGACGAATTTGTGACAGACATTTTTGAGAGGGTCAAAAGAATAGTTGATGTTATTTATGTCAATCCAGTGATAAAATCATTTCAAAGTGATTGTCGTCAAAATCGTCGTAGAAATCAAGGGAATGAAAAAGTACAATCGGGACGGTTATCTCCAGAAAAGTTCAATTTCTTTATTGAGGCTTGAATTGTGTCGTAGATTCTTGTGTCCTCTAAAAAGAATACCAAAAGAGAGAATGAAAGGCCGGTTTCTTTTTTGTATTTTATCAGGAAATGTACGAAATCTAGTTGCAGATTTCCTATAATATATTTCCAAAAAATATGACCCAATAGAAAATACAGATTAAAAATTTCTCTGAGTTGTGAATATTTGTTAATGTTAAAATATATAAATAAACTGCACGTGTATAATGGAATTTTACTTACAATAGTCCCCATGTAAAATCCAATGGGTTATTAAATCATAAATTCCGAGTAGGCCAATATAATCTGAGGTAAAATATTCAAACGTATTCCATAAACTCATGCCCTTAGAGGAAAATGTAGCTTGATTCAGATATGAATGTATTCTATATCCTGTTGAGCAATATACTTTTTTATGATTCTTTATTTAATCCCTTGCTAAAATTTAGGATTGTTGATTTATACAAAAGAGCAAACGTAGGGATGATTACTCACCAATAATATTATGTAGATCTACAAAAGATTTAAGCAAAACTATTTTAATTCAACAATTCTACTTACCCTTTTATATCTAATCATTACATAGCTAAACAATACATACCATGGGCCGTGTATAGTAGATGTAAAGAGAAATCTATCATGCATACACAAAGTTATTAACTTGACAAAGCAGTGTTACTAAAGGGTTCTTTCTGGTAATTCAGCACAAAAAGAATAAAATTTTTTCAATTGTTTGATTGGTGAGGCTGTGTAAAATGTTTTAAGAGAAGCGCAAATAGAAATTTGTAAAACTAAGGAAGTTATGAGCCTTTGAAGGCAGCTGTGCATGTCAGCGCTTACTGCTTCTAGCGAACACTTACCACAGAAATACTATGCTCATGCTAAAATTGATTTATTCATTGTCATTACGTTGAAATTTTGGTCACTAAAATTTTTGACTGCTTAATTTCCATGGCTGGCCCAAGGAGTTATACAAGATTGTAAATCCCCAATAATTACAATTTTGTTAACAAAAGTAATAGTTGTTGCAATTCTGAGTGTTTTGTGTGCCTTTCATTACCAAATTAGATAATTTGAAAAATATCTTTCATGAGAAAAGGGCTTCAAAAGAAGCTACAAAATGTCCTGGTGATCGAGATACTAAATGAAATTTTCACAGAAAAAACGTTTTCATAAAAAACGTATTTTACATATACTTTCACTTCGATGAAAAAATTCCAGTGATTTTGTAGTGATTGTCACACCAAGTAATGTTTGTTCTCCACAAAGGAAGTGCTTGAAGTATGGAAGTAAAAAACATGTTGGAAAAACTTGCAGGAGTAGTAGATTTACTTTCAGGAGCAGTAGAGATAGTGCAATATACTGCGGAGATGGAAACAAGATGAAATCTGGAACAGGATGGCTTTGCGATCTTACTGAATCTTGAAACTCGCAGTCTTTGAAATTAAAAAATACCGTGATGAGATAAAAAAGTATTCATATAGCTATATAGTTGAAGATTATTAATTGCTTTGGAAAAAAGTGTGATTAAACAAATCGTTCATAATGTTTGATAATTCAAAACAGACTCAATGAAATTATTTATTGTATGGAGATACGTTTCTAAATATATAAAATGGTCACAAGCGTTTAAGTTTTCGCAGATATTATATGCACAATGCGCGCAAATATTTGCGCGGGATCAGCTAGTAATAATTAATTACAGAGTAACATAACCGATATTTCATGTATAGAGCACCTTTCTGATATCATACAAGTACAGAGTAAGTGAGAGTTTTAAGTTTCAGTAAACACTTCACTCATCCAGATCAGTGCGCTTTCCTACGCAATACGCAACATTCTTCATTTTCACGAGTCTGCTTTGACCTCCAAATTTCGGAAGAATGCTTAAAGTTCGAGGGGTTTCAGACTTTTCCAAAGGAAGGATGATTAAAATTTCTTCTTGAAAATGGAATAGGCTTGTTATCCTAAGTTTTCCACATATTTTTTATGAATATATGTGAATTACATTCATGACATTTTTAATTAACTACTATCACGAAGCCTGTTTTGATTTTATCATTTTGATTCACAAATTGTAACAAAGTTAAGAGAACCTACGAATGATTGGTTGTTTTCATACCGTTAAATACCAGATTTTTATGTGAAACATAATGTTCAATGTTTCAAATGAAATGTCAATTTCGCAGAGCTTCAATGACACCAGCATTTTCTCACAAATTCTACGGGAAAGGAATTATATAACTATAAAGAAGCAGATAATTTTGAAAATTTAGTAAGTTTCAGTGATGCAAAATGCTTCAAAAAGCCACTGAGAGCGATTAGAAAACCATAGATCGCTTGCAATGATTCACCCATAGGTCGGATGTGCGGTGGTTTTGAATAACACCGCGATGGAGTTTACCGCTCTTTACATCTACATCTACATAAGTACCCTGCAAGCCGCCTTCCGGCGTGTGGCAGGGGGTGTAAACACCAAGAGTAGAATTACTTCTTTAATTTATTACTATCGCGTATCGTTCGCGGAAAAAAAGTCTCTAAAACGACTTGTCCTCGCGTCTATTTCTCTTATTTTACGCTCACTGTCGGATCTGGCAAAGTAGCAGGGGGGTCGCATAATATCAATTACGTCATCCGAAAATGTATTT